>LYUA01006750.1:12345-25724 GCA_002093875.1 Calopteryx splendens | reverse complement strand
TTTTATACAGAAAACATATGAAAAACAATATACGTTGGATTAAATTAAATATCTTCAATAGATATTATGTAAAGGCACCTCCACATGATATTATACCTCAAATTTCCTTACCCCCTTTGAAGTTTTGCAATTTTCTGACATTCCACATACTTGTTTGTTGTAAACCTTGCTCTCTTGTAGCAACTCTGTACACCATATGCATATTAGAGTCAGTATGTACTCACTGGGAAGTTGTTAATTCATATCTCTCTGATTATACAAATAATACAACTCTCCCTGTTTATTGTCACATTTTTTGAAACATTAAAATCAGAGGTTTCAACTTTCCCCATGGTTTGGGATGACTTATATGCTTTCTTAGAATTAATAGCCAAAAAGCTTGATCCATTGCCCCATTGCTTAAACATTTGATGCAGGGGAATGCTCAGTAAAGAGAGAGAAAGCTCACTCTTTCTAAAGTTACTTCTACCTTAACTTCTCCACCATCATCCAATTGGCTACCTAATATTCATTTCCATTTGGGTGACAAACAAACCATTTGTGAGAAAGAAATTCACTAAAAATTCCTATTCATTCCCTTCCTTATGCCTAACTGCTTCTCACTACTCCACCTAAACCCCTACCTTAGCCCTCAGAAGACCCAGTAATTATCTGCGTATGAGTTTAGAATTTCCAGATTAGAGGATTTAAATATCCAAAAAATTTCTGTAAAATACAAGCAACCACATTCTGCTAGCTGAAAATTGTGCAAAACTGAGAGGCAATATGTTTTCAACAAAGAAAGTTTAAAAGTTTAAATTGAAGTTAAATGTTTTCCATCCTTCAAGTAGTGTCAGAAGATTGGAATAGTTTATTGTTCCTAAATTCCATTATTAAAGGAATAAACACCATTTTTAATTACATGCACCAATTAAGCAAAGTTTACTCAGATAACATCTTTCAATAGTAAGTAGGAATCTTGGAATAAATTGCCATATAGTTTCCATTAGAACTAAAAAGTTGCCTTTTAAAAATTATTTGTGATTACAATTTAAATCTAAATTGTAAAATGTTAATTATATTGATGAATTGATGATAATACTTTTAATGCTAAACCTCATTCGAATTTTTAAGATTGGGTCTCCAATAAAATGTAAAGCAAGTTTAGTATTTGCATGAAAATCAAAATATTAAACCTTAATATTTTAATATATTTGTATATTTTCATTTTGTAAACCAATTGTTTATTTATCAAAGAGTACTGTTAGAAACATATGAGTGGTTGCTAAGGACTGCTTGCCATCATTGGTCTAATTTCTTATCACTATAAACAAAATTAGTAGCTATTTATGCTCACAGTGGAAGTTAACTTAAATTCTGAAGATATGTGTGATCCTTGCTGTGAGTAAGTACTTTATCACATGTAACAACAAATGAAAGTTTATTTTTTGGAGGTTGTACATTGAACCATGGGTTTCAATTAATTATTTTAATTAAAAAACAAAATGACCACTGCTTGAGTAAAATGTTATCAACTTACTTTGGAGTTACATCTGAAAAATAAATACTCATTCAAGCAAGCACACAACTCTAGTACCAGCTGATTTAATTTTAAATTATTTGATACCTACATACTAATATTTGAATCCTCTCATGCCAACCAAAGGAAAATAGGTATAATCAATATTTCTTTTAATATTTTTCACAGCTCCCAGTTGAAATATAGATGTGTGATTTTTATAAGTAATTTTAAGTGATGTTTTGCATTTTTATATTGAATATTGACCTCCCAAGTTTTCTCCATTCTATAATTGTACTGTTTCACTGTTATACCTTAGCTTTTTCTAGTGTGAGAATTTTAGCGATCAATGATAATGTAAATGTACCTAACTATCATATACCATTTTAGAGTTAACTAGTAGATGATACCTATTTACAACCTCACCTAGCAAATTAAATGATCTATTTATGTGTACACTTCAGATATCAACTACAAGAAGAAATTTTGGCAAAAGAACAAGCTCTTGATGATTTGAAGCGTAAAAACAGTCAGATTCAAAATGAAATGAAGTTATTATGTTGGGAAAATAAACAACTTCAAGACAAGCTTAGCAACAAAACAAAACAGCCATCAAAAGAGGTAGCAAATTTGGCACATACGTCTTTTTTTTACGGATAGTATGTTCATATAAAATAATGAAAATTTTAATGAAGCAAATATAGAATGAAAGGAAAACTTTATGTATCAAACACTATTTACTGAAAAAGAAAACAAAATAGTCCTAATGGTTGTTAATTTTTTCCAGGCGTGCAAGAAAAACCAAAACAAAAAAATGGAGGTAATGTTATAATTTTAGCTTTTATGGGTGTCAAAAACTCTGTCATACATTCAGACAGTCAGTTCATGAAGTATTTAATCCTCTAGGAGAACATAATCAATCGCTTAGAGATGCAAATGAAATGCATGCAGAAAGAACTGCAATGTGTGCAGCAGGCTCGAAAACAGGCTGAAGCGGAGAGGTGCAAACTCCAGGAAGCTGCTTCTTCCATGAGAAATAGGGTACCCTTTCTGCTTCACTATGACAGTTTATTATTTTAACATTATATTGTAAATATTTTTACAAAGGCATTCCCCATTTCAGCCAACAACATCCCCTCCTCAAGTGAATCAAGACAAAAACTGTGAGAAAATTCAGCAATTGAAAGAGAAGTACTCAAGAGTTACAGAGGACTATAAGTCTAAAGTGACTGAAGTTGCTGCTATGCATGTTGAAAATGAGAATTTGATCATTGAACTGGAAGAAAAAAAAAGATGCTTGAAGGAAGCTGAAACCACTATTAAAGAGCTTCAAGACAAACTAATGGCTAATGAATCAGATAAAGACCGGGTACCGGTTCAGATTAAGATATTAATACAAGCTGAGCAATTAGAACTCTTAAGGCCCAGGTAGCCATGCTATAAAAGGGCTTTAACTGATTTTTTTTCTAATCTTGTTTCTAGGGATCCAAAGGACAAACTAGTCAAGTGATGGTTCTTGAACAACAATTGCGGGATGCAAAAGATGAACTGGAAGAGTTGCACATGAAACAATCAGAATGTGCTTACCAAGAAGAGTATTACAGGGAAAAGGTGTGTACTAATAATGTGGCCCTCTTTTAGTCACTCCCAGTACCCTTCAATCAATATATTACAAAAATTAAAGGAAAAGTAATTCCATTTATGTTATAATGCATAATGCCAAAAAGTGATTAAAATTTAAGATCAAAATAATATACAAATAGAATTTCAATATTCAAATAGACTCCATAACATAAAAAGGAATAACATACTTTTCTATAGAATTTGTTGTTTGATTCAACAATTTCACCATTATACAGCATCATGAAGGACAAAGTTGTACGTCATTCCTTTTTATGCAATGGATATACACAACTTCCACAAAGTGAAGCTTGAAACCATAAAGTTTATTCAAAGAGAATGTTGAGTTCCTCACATGACAACTTAAAAAGATGGCAATTATTATCTTTTCTTTCAGTATTTGCTAGCTCAGCAACAAGTTGAAGAACAACGCCGCCAAATAGAGTTAATGGAGGCAGACAATAGACGAATAACAAAACAAGTGGAAGAAGAAATTCAAAGAGTAAAGGTAAATGAAATATGAGCCAATGCATAACAATTGCATTTTTAAGATGCATTACCCATAGATTATAGTATGTAGTTAAATATTTATATCTACTTGCTATAACAATGGCAGAATACAATGATCCTCTTCATATTGGGAAAACTTAGTGAAACTTTACTTCCCACAGTTATACTTGATTTTTACTACATATTCAGGAAATATCACATCTTTCATGTTATTAAAAAATTTCCAAGTATGTGATAGCCGTGAAGGAAACCAGGCAAAAAAATAATTGGGCAGAATATAGACACAAATAATTGACCATGGATTATCACATACATTTTAATCAGGTCCATCTGGCTGTACTAATACTACCTATGCTATTCAATAGTACCTACTGCTACAATCTAAAGTATTGAAATGATGTATTTTCACCATAGGTGAAAATAAATATCACTTGACGGACAAAATGGTGTATATTTTGATAGAATGACCTTTACAGTGAATATTCTTATGAATGAAGTGCACATCTTCAAGGCCCATCTTGTTTTGACCAGGGATCGAGAAGTAATATAAATTTATTAGTATATTTTTATCTTACTAGTGAAGATGGGGAGGGTAAGAGTTGGAAAATACCTCAAAAACACTCAATAAGCCCAGTAGTATGAAAGCAGAATCCAGCAAAAAGCAGCATAAAATATGAAAGAAATATGGTATGTGAATGGAATATTTTCATTGTATCATATTAGGTAGTTTTCATCATTCTAGCATTGCTTTCTCAGCCAATCAATAAGAAAGTACATGGGATAACGAAACTGTCATTAAGATAATAATAATAATATTTTTATTTGCTTAAGGATCTTCATATGTATAAGTTACAGGTTATTGTACAGGATATAAGGCACGTCAAGGGCAGTTGGCACATATAAACAAGCATGAAGGGTAATTACAATAATACAGAGATCAAAACAAACATACAATAGTTACAGGTTCTCATCATTAAAGAAATCATTTATATTAAAATACAGTTTTTCAAGCAAAAGATGCTTGAGCTTCAACTTGAACGCATGGGTACAGCGAATATTTTTCATTACTTGGGGCAAACCAGGTTGGTGGGGGAAACCTCCCACCACCTACCCTTGCAGTGGCTGGTGGGGTATTATGCAGATGTTGTTGTGAAACTTCAGTTCTTCAGATAGAAAATAAGCTTCAATATGTATAAGTTAAATAAAATGGTTGAAAGTCAAAGATGGCTGAAAAAGGAATATCCCTTAAAGCTCCATGTATCAGGACTAAAATGTCAACTATTAGATTTGCACAGTACCCCAAGTTCATCTGTCTCAGTTCACAAAGCAGGTCTTGTATTACAACTGTTTTTCAACATGATTTTATGCATGTTTTGCATCATGTTCGTCACAGCCAGAATTGAAAAAACCACATCACACAAAGTATATTCTATCACTACACTTACATAATTTCCACAAGACTTCAAATTCTTATTGTTGGACCATATTCTACAAACTTAATGAAAGTTTAAAATTAACTCAAGACCAAGAGCCTATAATAGAAAAATTCATTATATTGAAAAGGGATTAATCACTATATAAGTTTTCCTGAATCTGCAATTATAATATATATCTGCATGTAGCATATTGGAACCCATGAGACTTTAATAACACCTTTTGTTACAGTGCCAATTTCAAGAGAAATTAGAAGAACTGAAATCATTACCAGATGTCCTTAGAACTACTCAGTGCAGACTGCAGGAAGCCATTCAGAGGCAGAAAGCTGCAGAGGAGAAGTGTTATGAATTTAAATTAGATGCTGAAGATGCCCGAGCAAAAGTATTAAGTTTATTTAAATACCTTCTGTTGCAAAAGAAAATTTACTTTGGCAGCAAAATTCACTGTGAGATGTTTATGTTGTACAGATGATGGAGGCTACTCAAAAACTGGATCAGTTTTGGAATCAGCAGCAGGATTCAATCAATCAAGCTGATTCTCTCACAGCCAAGGCAGAAGCATGGGAGAAAAAATGCAAAGAACTTACGGACTGCAACTGCAAACTTAAGTAATATATAGCATATTAAGTCCTCCAACATTTTATTTAGTTAAAATACATAAACTAGCAGTGCATGATAGAAAATGTTGACTTTACAGATGAAAAAAGTATGAAATGAGTAATTGAGTAACTATTATTCATATGTACATTTAAAACTTAATTAATTTTTTTAAGTCTGATTTTATAATTTAAGTTGATAATGGCATCAATGTGTATCTAACCTTATTCCTTATTACACTATGATAGCTTATCAGATTCTCATTTTTTACTATTCTCCTTGTAGTTTGGGTAAGGAACCTATTTTAATAATTACACACCAGTAAAATTATGCAATAGATGTGCTTTGAAATGACTTTATTTAATACTAGATAAACAAGATTTATTGATGAAATATTTATATTGTTAGTTAAATTTACTTTGCATTAATCCCTTCCTGCTGGAAAATCATAACTGGCTCATTCATAACTTTCTTCATACTTGTAGCATTTCTGTTCTAAAAATATTAATTGAAAATGAAGAATTTTCTCGATAAAAGTAGTAAAAAAGGAATGATATGCTAAACTAAATAACATATGGAAAAAGGTAAACTATTGCTTTGATATTTTTGTAGAAAAAATAACCATCTGGTCACCAATGATGATGGTTACCATGCTGACTGCAGTCCCAATATAGGAGTTTGCATTCTTCCATTCAAAACCACTTCTAGGATTACATAAGAGCTTTCATATATTAAATGGCAACTACTGCTACACAGCCAATTGACATGACTCCTTGCCACTGATAAGCTAAATGAACCAACTTTTTTTTAATTCATGCTTTTCAAATAGTATTAATGCAATGTAGATTAATAACTAAGACAATAAAATCACCTGTTTCTGGAAGGGTAATTGCCCCTCAAATTCTCAACACCAAATTTTATCTTCTAATATGGACATCAAAAAACTTGCTATTGTTATGAAAGAGAAGTTGAAAACATTTCATACTTTTCTCATAAGATTAGCAAAAAATAGCTTGGACTACGGTCCCAATTACCATGCTTTTTATCATATAGATTACTAATCTTTCACTACATATAAAACTATAAATAAAGGACTAGTTTCAGGAGGACCTCACTAGGTTCATATTAGGGCTGTAAATAGGATCAGAATTCATTAGTATCCAGATATGCGGCCAATCAATTCTCAGGATTATCTGATTACGTACTCAAATTCAGATATCTGAATCCAAGACCATAAAACAGGAACTCTTGGATCTTGATCTCAATCTTTCAGGCTGGAACCAGATAACTCCATTCATTATTAAATTGTATAGTCAAATTTGTTGTAACTGTCAGTTTGTCAGATTTGTCACATTAACATAGGGTGATGCTCAACATTTTTGTGAACACTGCTGCACACTTTTCAAGGATACTCTTAAAATAGAAAAGTGATCAGTCAATCATTTTTTATGTTTATCAGCATTTTACATAACATAAGTGCATACATATATGATATTCACAGAATATCTGAATATTAAAGACAAGTATTTTAACAGTGGCTCATACCTTTAAATGGTAAGTGCATACTTAAGAAGAGGGTCTGAGTTCATTATATCACTTTTTCCTGTACTTGATATTTAAGATTTGGATGTATGAATCCAAAGATTCTAAGATCCGGTTTCATTTGATTCATCAGATGTGATCTTGATAAACCATGTACTCTGATTTGAGTTATTTGATAGTAGCTATTACAGATACATAATCATGATATTAAATGTTCAGGATCATTTCAGCTCCAGTTCAAATACAAATTGAACAATACTGCTAAACGCAAGTGTATTATGCTACTTAATCTAGTTTGACCTTGCTATTAAACTACGTATTAACATAGTTTTTGTTGGAATTTTTGCGATTGAATATGACATCTACTGAAACACACTTCCCAAAAAAATCAACTGTCTATTTTAAGCTAAAACTTACAGAAAGTTTCTTTCCTCATTAAATTAGCATATTTTTGCTATGGTGAAATGTAAAGGAGGTATTACTCTGAATGGTGCTGTGCATATTTTACCCAAATCATCAATGGAAGTTTATTCTTTGTTATAATATGAGATGATTTTAATTTGCCAGGTGTTACTTGGAATAGCAGCTGTTTCAGTTTTTCCAAAAATTATAAAAGATCTCTAGCTTGACTAATTAATGATTATTTTTTGCATGTACAGTTAAACCAAGTAGATCATATATTTAATGTAAGAGATGAACTTGTGGATTTAGTCTGGTCTTCCAATGTTGAATTGATGGTTTCTACACCTGATAACATCCTATTTCCTGTTGAGGGTTATCATCCAACTTTATCTTTACCTTTATGTATTGAAGAAAGTTGTGAAAATTAGAATTTCCAGTATGAATATTTATATTTAAGGAACTGTGATATTAATCAGCAACATAAATGTATCATATAGTGAAATCTATACATGACTGTATTGCAGTTCAAATAGTACAAGTAATTTCTATAAATGGTGCATGATCAATTGTTTGGGTATTGATTCAAACAAGTGTTCCTCTGTAAGGTTTGGTATTTTCCCGCAGCACAATTCTAGTGAAGTCTTTGCAAGTTTTTTCCACCGGGTCAGGTTTTCAGTTCAGGAGGAAGCTGAAAACCTGACCTGGCGGAAAACTGACGAAGACTTCACTAGAAGAGTTCATCTATTGCATATCACTGAGGTAAATATCCTGTTGTATTTCCTTACCACATTATTAATGAATGTCTTAGAAGCAGAAGTGAAATCAAAGATTTGGGTGTGATATTCACAAGGTATCTTAATTTTGATAGACTCATTGATATGATATGTAAAAGAGCAAATCAACTTCTAGGATTTATTTGGTGGGTTACCAAGGATTTTCTTAATACTTCTTTAATTAATCTGCAGACATTCTATTTCTATATAAATTCTATATGATTACATATCTTGTTCAGGTCTTTTGCAGTTAAATCCATTCAGAATAACAATATTCAAAACCCGCAGTAATGATTTACTATAAGTATTATTTTTTTAGAACTAACTATCTATATCACAGTCCATTGCAAGAATGAAATGAGAAGCAAATTAACTACCTCTGGAGATAGATCTATTTAATAAAAACATAAGACAATTAAAGAAACACATAAGAAGTTAAAATATAATATGCAGATTTGTTTTATTCTGCTATCACAGTCCAATTTGCACATCCATAATAACTATGTCTGTTCTACCTTAAAATTTATACATTTGTGTGCTTTGTTTCATGAAACAATTTCATATTCCCTTTTATGTTTTGGTGTAAGAGCTTTTGTTGTTTCCATAATTTGCACTCACTTTTTATCTGCCTACTTGTAAAACTGGTCAGCTGCCTGTATATGCATACATATATATGTTATGTTCAATAAATAAATAAGGATTTTACCAAAAATATGAGTCAAATTCTAACACAGCTTTACATATTGGAATTCAATTTATATTAGTCATTTACATTCCATGAGATGGCCATAAACTAATATCCTGGAAGTTTATATCTTGAAAATATGTATATTTGTACTTCCTCAAAACTATGTGTATAGTTTATTAAATATAAATGAAATGACAACTCTTCATGACTTTACAGAGGAGAAATGAAAAAACTAGAAGAATGCGCTGCTCAGTGTAGACGATGTGCTGAAGAGAAGTCGGTGGAAATACTGCAGCTGAGCAATCAATTAGAGTGTGTCAGGGAAGACTCAGCTAGGCAAGTAGCTAAAGCAAAGGAGAGATGTGAGACAATTCGAAGGTCCTATCAATGCCAGATTGAAGACCTTGAAAGGCAACTTGCTCAAACCAGAGCTAGTGCTCGAGCTGCCCAAGCCGAAAGAGATGAGGTAAGCAATTAAAGAACCTAAAGCCTTCCTCCTGGAAACAACTTCAATTATCTCATTAGAGTAAGGCTGAACACAAAATATATTTTGTATCTCACCTAATGTCAGCAGAAAAACCCAAGTGGCAGGGTGTGAATTTCATAATGTGCAAAGTTGATAATTGAATTATTGCCATGGGCCATAAAAAAATGTTTGTTTATTTTGAATGAATCATCAAGTTAAATATAGGAGGTGTAAGTAGTAAAGTAAAAGATTGTAAAAATTGAAACCGGAAAGATAAGGACCAATACCTTTATTTCATTATTTCAACTTGAGTACAATGTTTTTGAACCCTGATAAAAAAAGACAAATTAAGAACTGGATTGACATTTTGTATTTTTCATCAGGGCGACCAGAAGCCATTTATAATTTTGATTACTAGGATCTGCCATATGCTACAAAACATAAATTAATATCTATTGAAAAATTTTTACATGCGAAATAATCATTTTTGAGTGTATCTTTTGCCTGGTGTTAAGTTAAGTTACTTATAAGTTGTCAAAATATACCGGCTTCAGGCACCAAAGGCAGAACTCTGACAGCCAGAAGTCATTGCAGTGCAATTCTGATCAAATCAATTTCAAGATATTTTCTTTGTATGTAGATATCCTGTTTTCCAATCATTAAAAACTTCTTTTTCTCATCTTCAAGCCATCAACTTGCAATCACATCTTATGTGAGTGCTTTAAAACAGTTTTTCCTTACCACAGCAGCATATTAGTCCAAGATGTTACCTGGTCATGGAAACTGTTCATGGGCCTGTGTAAATTTTTGCCCTTGGAATAAGTAATAAGAAAAATAAAACTTACCTCAATTATAGTGAATAGGTACAGGAGTTTGATTTTATGGATCATTGTATGGACCAAAACAAGGAGACCATTAGTGGTTAGTTATCACAGGGTCTTATAGGGGGGTCAAAACACCATTAATTCCATTGTGAAGCATGGGGAACCATGTGGTACCAGGAATTAAACCTGGGCCCGCTGGTTAGTCGCTCAGCACTCTATTCACTGGACTACCGCACCTATAGTATGGGGGAGAAATTTGAAGCATAGAAACAACAGACAATATGCTATTACACTGTTCACCTCCTTTTTCAACAATGTGTTGTATTGACTTTGATAATCACCACTTAGTAAAATATTACGAAAACTTGGAATGACCAATATTAAAACATTTTAAATAGCACAAACTATAAATTTTGGTCTTCGTAAACACACTATGATGTGTACACAAGACAAAATCAAACTGAATTCAGTGCTGTCACAAAATTAGTATATTGATTTTTGCTTTAATTGTTGAATTTTATTGTTATAACATGTGATTTAATGATCACTAAATTATGTAGTTGTATGAATATTTAATTGTTAGTATTTAGGGTTTTTATATCTTATAGTGAATTTTGGATCATTCCTGTATATAACATTATACATTTTTGGTATGATGTGCACAAATCTTTGGTTCCAGATTTACCTATTTTATTTCTTTTGATAGGAGTTGGTTCATGTATTTTTATGCTGTTGTCTTTTTTACGAGATTGAGAAAGTTTTTACCCATTTTGAAATTAAAACTATGTGAATCATCTTCAGGTGATGTTTTTTGTTTTGTTGAAACACACACATTTATTAATTTTTCTACATAATCATCACCAATTTACAAAACATTTATTATAGCATATCACGAATGTTTCCATTCCTTCTCAATAGTCCTCTCTTGCCAGATTCTACAACCACAATGCTACACTAGGTTGAACTTCATTGAAATGAGTAAAGTGCTGACCTCCCAAAATTGTTTTCAATCGTTATACCAAGTGGAAGCCACAGGAAACTAGGTCTAGACTGTACGGGGGATGGTCAAAAACTTCCCACTTAACCTTTATCTGTCGAATGGCACATATATGGCCAGTCCAGAGTAGTGGCTGATAGTGGCCAAATAGGCCATATATGATCCTTACAGCAGATAAAGTATAAATGTCCTAATAATTTAAATCTAGCAGCTAGGACCAACAGATGGCATTTAAATCCGGCTCTTAAAGGTTAAAGTCATCCAATCTGCTTTGTCACATGAGGACAAGCATTGTTTGTGGTGGAGCACCTAACCTCAACAATCCACACCAGTTGTTTTGGATGACTCTTCGTGGCTTCCGCAATGTTTCAAACTACGCATCTACCATGATTGACAACCAAGAGGAGACCTTTACTGTCCCAGAACACTGTAGCCATGGTCTTCTGGGTCAAAAGAACTTCCTTGAACTTTTGTGGCTTTGGGGATCCCTTGTGATGCCACTCTAGGGACTGGCATTTTTGCTCCGGAGTGATATGGTGGAATCAAGTTTCATCTCCTGCCACAGTGACACGGTGGTTGCATAATCTGGTAGGAGAGTACTAATGAGAAGGAATGGAAAAATTGGTGATATGTATTGACAAATGTTTGAAAATTGGCGGTGATTACGTGGAAAAATGAGTAAATATATGTGTAACACAAAATAAAAAAAGCATCACCTCTTAAGATTTGTGTAGTTTTTATTTTGAAATGTGTAGAATACTCTGGATGACCCTTGTATACTGCATTGTAAGGAATTATTTTTATTATCATTACCATATTTACAAGTCAAATGGTAAATGAAAAATATGAACCATTGCAATGTAACCAAAACAATAATTTTGAAAATATATTAATTGGTTTACAGACAAGGAAGAGAATGCAGTGTGAAATTGGAAACTTGTCCGAAAATTTTGAGCAAGCTCAATCAAGGATACGCTATCTTCAGTCTCATGTGAACTATCTAAAGAGATCTTTTTCTAACATGTTGGATCAGTCTCCAGATAACATGATGCCCAATGGTGATTCGGGAGAATTTTGTAGCTGTGACTGAATAATCCACTGAAGTAAAACACAAGAAGTTGAAAAACAAGTACATATATGTCCAAACAGTATCTTTCCCCAATGTTTTCCCTATAAAACTTAGTACCCAAACATGTATGCTAAAATTTAAAATAGCACTGTCTAATAATTTACTAGAACATTAACAATGGTGACTGGCAAAAAAATAGTGTACTAATTTACTAATGCATAGATATTTTATTATAGGAAATGGATATTTGAATATAAGATGAAAATACTTCATAAATGAAGTTTTCTTGTAAATTTATTTGGCATAAATTTTCAAAGACCAGACAGTAAAAAATTTACAATTCTCTGAAGTAATGATGTAGAACTCTGGTGTAAATTCATATTTTTGTATTAAGTAAAATTATGGGCCTATTAAGAGGTAGAAAAAAGTTAAATCTAACATCTATTTTAATACCTCCAAGAAAGAATAGGTGAATTACAAAATAATGAAGTTTTGATCAGTAAAATTATAGGAGGGGCACAAGGCGACCAAGTCCAACTACTTTGCCCAAATATGCTTTCTTTTAATTAATTGTATCATGGTTAAAAAACCTGGTGACTATGACTAACAAGTAAAAAATGATTAATAACTAATGATTGATCACTTCCACAGAAATGTATTTCCAGATAGACATTGGTGTATGCATTTGCTAACACATACATTAATTGCAGTACATAAATTCACCACCACATCAAAATATACCAGAGGCTATAAGATCTCCAAAAACGCCATCCTGTTGTCATTATCCCCAAGTGGAGGAGTTACTAAAATACGGTGTATTCAGGTTATAAAGCTTCCGATTTTTTTCTAACTAATTATTCACCTAAAAACTATGAAACTTGTGCTACGACGCTTATGCTTGCGCTTCTCGACGTAATCTCCCTGCAGTCGTACACATTTTTCGCAACGTCGACGCCA
>LYUA01006707.1:0-26156 GCA_002093875.1 Calopteryx splendens | reverse complement strand
TGTCCATGAAAAAAGATGCTTTATTGAATACTGAGAAAAGACCAAAGAGACACTTCAGGATATCAAAGAAAATTTACCATTCAAATTGCGAAGTTTATAATAGGAATTTTAAAATTAAATTTCCAACTATTCAGCTAGAAAAAAAGGCAGAAAAAACAATAATTGACTAAAATCTTTTCTAAAAATGAATTTTTGAAAGGAGACCGAGGTGAATATTTGACAATTAAATTAGTATACGCAAATCCAATCAGAAAAACGCAGGCAACTACGCTTCCCCAAGACTGAAAATAAAATGTTCCCAAATCCTTCTGTACCATCGACGTGAACACGTTCGCTAGATGCAAGGTCCCCATTTGCAAGCGTTGTTCATGTATCGGTAAATAAACTGCGGGAAATGCCACAACAGTATCTTTAATGTAGTTACCCGCTGCTGTGCATACCTTTGCGAAAACTTCACAATGTAAAAATCAGTCGTCTGAACCGGGACATCTTTGTTCAGACGAATAATTTTTACATTGTGGATTTTTCGCATATGTATACATCCGTGAAAGGGTTTCAGGCCATCTTACTCGAGGGGAACCAGAAAATCTTAGAATGTCCATCGAAGAGTGTAGTATTCCAAATCCAAAATGCATTGTTTGAGGCAAGGGTATAATTATATCGATCAAATAACATTTATGCAGTGTGGACTTGAAATTATTTCTCATCCCTGGATTGTGCCAAATAGGGTATTTCCATCGCGATTCGATAAAATAAAAACCGCCATATCGAGAATTGATGCTCGTAATCAAATGATATTACCATCAAGTATCACAAGTTACGCGTGGTGAATTGGTTTTGACATTCGGTAAACGAAAAAATTAAATAACTGGGTAACAGTAAATTAGCAGTCCCCGCCCATGGTCGATGCTTATTGGATAACCATTATTGTTCCTTTCTCCTGTGTATTATGCCCCAAAATATGAAATCTATGGATGTAGACTCTAGAGCAGTAAATATGTTATGCTTCTATCAATGCCGTCGATATAAGCGATTATCCTTCATATTATTTATGTCATTAATGCATTTCATGTTACAGAAATAAAATTAAAACATTTTTTATAAACTTTATTACAAAAACTCCACGGAAAAAATTAAGGAAATCCTTTCAAATTTTTAGGCGAAACATGGTGGAAATTTATTTCAGAGAAAAGGTATAGATCACGCAACATGCCTTTTTGCCCTACCTGAGTTTTTAATAGTTATTCATTGTCAGCACTTTTAAAACCAAAGTCGGAAAATAAATCTTGTTTCGCGGAATATAACATATCAATTTTTGCTTTTAGAAATTAAATTACCTATAATTAAGCAGGTGAAGGTACTATTAGTTTTAGAATTGTAAAATTCACTCCTATATAACTATTTCTGAATTTACCTATATAAATGTCTAAATTTAATCGTCACTAGTTTGAATGGAAGACTTGGTGGACACGTTTCAGAAAGGACAAAACAAAAATATCCGAAACTACTACTTATTACAGCACAAAATGTCTATTTTACCTCCAAAGATCTCCTTCTACTATGAACGTTCACAAAAAATCATGATGAACAATAAAGAACGGAAAAGGAAATTAATTACACACTTTCGGAGTACTTGTGACTCATTCAAGCGCATCCACTTCAAAAACGCAACTCGAAATTTTTTCAGCTTAGTGAAAAACCTCACACTAATGCCAACAAATTTTTATGTTGTCCTGCAAGTCATTTTGGCATCGCTAAAGAAAAATCGGGTAGTTTTTCAAATGCCATTTCGGAGCAATTCGACGTATCGGAGAAACAATTAGGCGTGGGAAAATTAAGAGCCAACGTAATGCATGCTCACAGGAAAGTTTACGGAATGGTGGGTAAGCTACAGCGATAGGTACTTTTGGGGAAAGCAAGCATGAGATATACGTCACTTGCTCGTGGGAGTTTCTGGGAATTGAAAGATGGGACCGAATATCTTGGCTCAGAGTCATGATTAATTACAACCGTCAGCTTGAAGAGAGACGAGAACAATATGAGTCGAGCATGCAAAGCACTTTCAACATAACTCACTCGGGGGCGACAAAGACGGCTGCCTGACCCAAGGCAAAGAGCGCGGACTCGAGGGTGGCTGGCCCTTCGCCCTCTCCGGGAGAGCGCGGGTCGGAAAGAGGGTTGGGCCGGCTTTCTCACAAAGGGCCCTCTTCTCACCAGCAGGAAAACTCACCTGTTTTAAGTGGCGGGAAATGTGGTCACGGCCCTCGGCTCCTCCTCCTCGCACTCCCGCCTCTCCCAACGCTCGACGGCAGCGATGTTCCTTCCTTCACCTCCTCAGTCCGCGGAGGCTGTTGAGACGGTCACTCTTCATTCCTCGCCTCCTCTCCGACGTAAGCAACTGTGTGTATGATCTATGCGTACAAAAACACTGAACTGATCGCGAAGTCGACCGTGTGGGGCACCCGCGCAAACGTTGCCGGCCAGAGAATCGGAGTGGTATCGACGTGTTGGGTCGGGGTCACTTCCAGTCTGCTCCGGCGCGAAACCCTTCCTTCCTCTTCTTCCCCTTGCTTCTCTTCGGGGGAATGGATCGGCGCAGTCCCTCCGGCGGGCGGAAATATTATTATTCTTCTAACCTCTTCCCACGGGAGCACTCGAGAAACATGCGTGATTTCTCGCGAGGGAAAGGGGTGGAACACACTTGACGGCTCGGAGACGCGATATTCGTGCCAGCAAAACGAGCGAGCACACGCCAACCTCTCCTCGATTAAAAAGAAGGCACCAATTGAAAAAAATTGGACCGCTTGCAGGACTTTCAAATCGGGGGAACACTCGCCGCCGCAGCGTATCCCGCCCACTCCAAACGCGGGGGCGGAAAAAAATACCTTATTTATCTTCCAATTCTCCTGCTCGGGTGACTTCCGGTAAAAACAGTTGGGACCGGGGGGCAAAAAAAGTATGAGAAAAACTCTGCGATCGACAGGACGACGCTCGCTGTTGCTCCTGCCCCAGACGGAAGATGAGAAGGAATGCTGGCGAAGGCGTCCTCGACACGGCCGAGGGATTTATTCCTCCATCCCCCTCTGATCAACCAAGGCACACACAAAAACACACACGAAACGAAATCCGGGCGACAGTTGGGTTAAAACGTTAACGGAGTCGGCTGGGTAATAAAAAAAAGGATAAACTACCCTATCACCTTTTCGCCGAGGTGGAAAAAAGGCTGGAAGGTGAGGAGGAACACCGGAGACGGAAGGAGGAGGAGGTGGAGTGCAGGTGAGGGAGAAATAAGATCAAAATGAGGAGGGGAAGGGGTGTGTACACTGGGACACCGGTTGGGAGTGCGGGCGGGGGAGGACCGAATGGGACGGGCGGGGGGGGGGGGGGNGTGGATCACCCGAGAAAGGGGGCTTTTGGACGTGTGTGGGGGGAGGAGGAGGTGGGAGGGCTTGAGGGGGAATGGGATACAGCTTCGGCTTCCGTCGAATCGACGACCTCAGTCGAAGGGCGATGACGATGATGGCATTTCGGCCCGGCTGGAACGGGGGACGCCCGGCCGGAGATCACACCCTCCTCCGCGAACCACGCCGTTCGATCTCCGGTGGGGGAGAGGGGTGCGTTGAGAGAGAGGAGGTGCCTTTCGCGGCGCGAATGGCTCGCTCGCTAAAAGGCCGCCGCGGTGCTGCACGCAAAATATAGAACTCGGATGGGAGAAGAACGCAGAGAGAGAGAGGCACACACACGGGCGAACGGGAGAGGCTCCCCACCGGGGCGAGTTGGCTTGGAGCGACGAGGGGTCTCTCTTCTGCGACAGCCTCTCTCGTTCCACTGCATTGAGGGAAGAGGAGGTGAGAGCGCGAGAGGGGGGGAGGAGAGGGGGTGAGCCTTGGCGTCTGCGCGGCGGAGGGGTAGGGAGTGTGGGGCGGACGGCACGGAGAGCGGTCCCGGAGGTTGGGGCGGAAGGGGATGGAGAGGGGAAGGGGTGCGCGAGCCGAGGGCCAATCCGACGACGCGCCTCTGGCGGCAGGATTTCAAAACTGGCCAATCGATCGAGGGCTAGTAGAGGGAATGTAGTGAAGAGGGACTGAAAAATGAGAAGAGGTTGAGGAAGTGTATGCATACGCATATGGATGCATATAAATAAATTATGCGTAGGTATTTATTTTTATAGATGCATATATATGTTTATATATACACACACATACACACACTCATATATATATATATGTGTGAGTGTATATATATATATACACTCACACATAGATTTTTTCCCCGCAATCAAATATTACCCTATCTCCTAATCTACCAGTCTCAATCTCCTTTTCGGAGGGGGAGTAGGAAATTTGAATCTTCCCTCAAACTGTTATACCCACTTTTCTCACCCCTCCTACTTCGTCTTAGCCTTTCAGCCGTTTTCCTCACTCAACTGGCCCCTTTTTCTCAATCTCCCCCGCCTATACACCACACCTCTACGCTGCTTGGCAGATGGTGCGTGAAACTATTTTATTTTTCTAAGTAGTGGGGGGGCGTTCATTGAGATCCCGCGTGGTGTTTAAGAAGGCATTTTTGGAAAAATATTTCTCATTAAATATAGAATTCAATGTGGAGACCGCAAAATTTGTTTCATTTGCATGGCTCTAAGTGTGAGTTTCTTCGGCAAACAAACGGCTTCGACAAACGGCTGCTCACGAATGTTTGCACCATGACGATTCGACCAAAATCCCTCATTATGTACGTAGGTATCGAGGAAAATGAAATTACACTTGCTACAGATTACAACAAGCTTTCAAGCGCTGAAACATCATTCCGCTGGTACATTTCGTTCTAAGGTGCTACAAATGTAAGATGATTGTTCCCAAGTTATATTTTTGTCACATTTACTCTGTCTACTTGCTTAGGCTTTGTCTTATCATTAATTGGCTTCATAACACATCCATAGTTGGCTTCCCGACGCTGACACTCGACTTCGGCAAAATTAACAGGATGAATTTCGATCGCAACATATGAAAAATCTCACAATAATATGGAACATTTAAACAACGGCATTTCCGATTTTTTCAATATTTAAAAAATAATTTTTACCCATTAGAAAACAAAATAGCTCGCATTAATTTCCCTTATTCCTGGAAACAATAGTTCCAAAGTAATTTGATCGCTAAGAAAGAATCCGGAGATCAGTTGGTTTTAAGGTAATCAAACGCTACATGTTATTAAACTCTAATTGAAATAAAACTCAAATTTGAAGTCACTGAATTAAGTTCAAACTTCCTCTTTATTAATTCAATAGTATAATTATTATTATATGAATAGCGTCCTTCATTATGATGACCACCTGGACTATTTTCGTGCTCCCTACTTATTCAGAAGGAAATAAAAAGTGAAAAACAAATAGGTAATTTCGCTCTCCTAAAGTAGTAAATGAAAAGGTATTGAAACTACAACTTAACAGACGCATAAAATCCTAGCCTGATTATGGTGTGCGAATTGCGTGTCGTTGGTCTTGTTTCGGTTTTGAAGATAAACGGTGCTCAGGATAGAAATTATTCATGAAAGACAAAATTTCAATCAGGGTACGCCACTGTGAAATTGCCATGCGGGAAAATAATGGACCTGGGTACATTTAAACATTTACCTATAGGAAGATGCCTAACTGTCGGTTGTTCAACCAGTCCCAGTCACCTAAAGGATGTTTACTTATTTAGATAGATTTATTCAATCTCAACCAAGTATTGACAAGGATTTAATCATACGTTGTTTGACGCCTCGTCGTTCTTACGTGTTAAAGCGTGGCGGTGCAAGCAGACGGCTCCTGCAACACGGGCCGACAGCTAGTAGAAAGATTCGCAAGCATGTTTTCTGCAGGAAGAATTGTTTTCATTTTTAATTTCCGAAACGGCGTCGGTCCAACTAAACCACTACACGTAAAACAATTGAGCGGGTCATTTTAATGATTCCAATTTGAATTCAAACCATCTGAGTGTAGATTACATCCAATGGTAGGTAGGTATGTCTAATTGGTTGTGCCGTGGATAAGGTCCTTCACGAGTTGATTTCGCTTTAAGTTCTCGGATACCTACACCAGCAAATGAATGAGCTGCTGAAGCATGTTGAGCTGATGGTTGCAGAGAAAAAGAAAACGGAGACACTGGGAGAAGAAGGAAACTGAAGAGGGGGTTTGTCAAATAAGAGAATATGATGACAAATAGCAACCAAAACAGGAACGAAAATAAAAGAATCATTTACAAAAAAAGCAAGAAAACCTGAGAAGGAAGAACAGAGGGCAAACAAAACTTGAAAATGGTGTCAATTTTCCCACGTGGAAATGGACCAATTGGAAAATAAGAACACAATTTCCAGTAGGATAATACCATTCAAAAGGGATACCACTCAAGAATACCACTCAAGAAGGAAAAGAAGTAATGTCTTCAAACCGCACAAAATACAAGCCTCGGAATCAGAAAACAGTTAATGAATTCAGACACAAAAACTACAATTTTTTCCCTCCATAGGCGACGTATGAACGATGGCAGAAGTAGAGAAAAGAAAATTGGAACAATGGACGCGTGGTTTTACAGGAGATCAATGTTCATAGAATGGACGGATCGAATGCCTAGGTAACAGAATATGTACGGAGAGTGGGGATAAAGTCTAATGAAAATAATAAGAAGAAGAGGTAAATGAATCGGAAACATTTTGAAATAGTTGTGAAAGAGAAAGTAATTGATACAAACTACAGATATTTTTCTACGATGGCATGCATATAAGTTTAATGGAAACGTGGAAATGAAGAAATATTAAGACTTGAAGAAGTACCGCACATAAATTGCCAATCGTTGACGCTAATGAACCCAATAATGCCACGGAATAAAATTAGTATTGGATGAAAACAGACTTACTTAATTCGGGCCGGCTCGGGGCGGGCCAAGATCTATTTTCACCAGTATTCAAATGGAAATTCCAGTGTTTGATTCACCTTCTCAACGGTAGTGGGAAGAAGATGATGATCCTGCCTTTCCAATTTTCCAGAGACCTTCCACTGAATTTCATTTCTGCTAAAAAAGGATAATAGTAAAATGTAGTGGTCTAAACAATGTTATCAAATGTAAGTAGGTATACTCATGTGAAAATTAATTTTATATGAAAGATTTGTTACAAATCTGTCATTTAACTTTTATTATGGATAAAAATAATGTCCTAATATGCATTACAAATAAGTTCATCAACTAAATCTAAAGTAATTATATAAAGATTTTAAACTAACAACAAAGTCACTAATATGCAATTACATTATAGACCACAGACACAAGACAAATAGATCCAAGTTGCTGATGAAGATGCAAAATTACAACAAAAATAACAAAGATACCAAAAAGATGACCTTGATTAGTTACTTAAAATTGTATAATAACTTTAATAAAAAAGCACATCCTTTTTACTACATAATTTTAATTAATAAACTGCCTAACCAACGAAATTCCATTGAAATCACTGAGATTATTTTTTTAATCGGACGTAAATGAATAATTTTGAAAAAAATGATCAATTCCATATCCTGGAATGGTTTCAAACCAGAAATATGAACTGCTTCACTACTCTTTGAACTCTCTTTTTCCTCTCCCTCTACACTTCTAACGCTAATATAATAATTCTTTTTTCACATTTAAAACACATTTCAATAACCACAAAATACCTAGCAGTTGGTCATTTCCCGTTCACGATCCACCCTCATACGATCTCTAACAAACTATATTTAGACTTATACACAGCTTCCATTATTTATAAAGAATCCGATTTAATTATTACCTATCTAACACAAAAGCGTAATTTACCATATCGAATTCCAAAAAATTATCAGTACCTACTCAGCGTCTGCAACATAGAATGCAACACCTTCAATTGAGAGAGTATATGGAATCGTATGGAGAAAGTTCGTCGAAGTTGGCGAAGGGAAAGAGTATTTACTGTTCCATAAGTGTTCAAAAATATTTGTTCCGACACCTGACCAAACACCATATTTGACTGGCACAGATTCAAACTACTTAAATGATTGTTTAAAAATTAGGCAACAAATACAATATCTTTCATTAATAAATGGCTCGAAAATTCATAAGGCCTATACACGTGTTATTGACCTTTATTAAGTTCAGTTCATTCTAAAATAGGGAATATTTATGAACATTTCTATATGCAATAAGCAAATAAATCGCCCCCTTTATGACCTGCCGGACAGAAATTGAGCGTTTCACACTCAGAATACCGAACATCAGATTAAATGGCTCAGAAATTACATTTAAAGCGGACAGTATCTCGGTCCTACATAAACTCCAAAATGTAAAAAAATACTTAAAAATAATGTGTTTTAGTGGACATTAAGTAGCAGACGGTCTTCATAGCGAATAAAAGAAGGGTATCATGCATAGCCCAACGCCCAAACATTCGAAAGACTGTAAATACGCTCGTATAAAAACCTGGTAAAGCGTCATAAAATGGAATACCTACTGGCTGTGATCAGCATCCGACGGTCTTCAAATTCAGTCCGGCAGAATCCAAGGACGCGATGGTAGTACGCTATTCAGTTTCGTGCCCCCGTGGCTATCTTTCAAGGGTCGGATTGGACGTAAATCAAATGCTGAAGGGAGTGGCTGCTGGAAAAAGGGAAGAAGAAAAGTTCGATACTACGCAACAGCAAGTGAGAAGGTGAAAGGTTGGGATTGGAACTTTGGTTCCTTATCCCCTTAAATGCCACTTTTGCGTGCATAGTAACATCCCCGATTCGACTCATCCACCCACCGCCTCCGGAAATGAGTTTTAGAAATTGGGGCCGTAAGGGAAACTCTATTATGCCGTCACTATGAAATTCGCAGCCTGGAGTGACAGCGGCCCGCTTATTCGAGCGATTCACGCCTTCCCCCGTACGCCCTAGAAGATGGTTCAGGACCCAGTTCGGAAATAGTTCATCTTCAAAATATCACTAACGGAGGCGCAATCTAAAAAAAAGCTTTGAGCAAAGAAACAGAAAACCATTTCGCTATCCGGTCCGGAGTGGGTTGCCCTCCTATTGAAAACTTCTTACTTTTTCTGAATCCTTTCGCTGCTTTCAGTTTCCTATGAAGAGTAATCCATTCCATGTTTTAACACATTGATCTTCCATTTTACTAAAATATAGCCTTGGGTGACTATTTCAAAATACAATTCAAAAACATATTTAGTCTTAGTTGTGTAATACTATGCACAATGTCAGATAATAAACAATAAAATATGCCCAGGGCAATCCCGATTAGCCTTTGGCCAATTGTCGGCTAAGTCAAATAAGTATGTTTACAGGAATTTGTCTCTTACATTATATGTTGCTGAGGTGGATTCAGCGCAAATATAGCGCAAGCCAGGGATGGTATGGGATGGCATTAGTCCGCGGTAGTGGGGAGACCGACTAAATCATCAGACCGTCAAGTAATTGGGTGACGAACTAATTAAAACTTTATCACCTGGAAAACATTTAAAAAATATTAGTTGTAACTGAAAGCTGTGCTACTACTCCCTTGCATGTCTCTGCCCCTTCAGACTCCTATTCCTTTTCTCTTACTTGGGCACTTGTGCGATCAAATTCATACAGAGCTTTCGAATAAGTCGCATATCCCTCACTGCTTTCATTACTGTGTTACTTTCATGCACTCATTCCAAATCCTTCTTGAAAACCACAAATCAAACTAGGACATACTATTCTCTAGTTTCCTTGCTATTAATACTCTCATTACTGCTATGGTGACTTAAATTCTTGTCACCTTCTTAGAATTAAAAAACATTCTCAATTATACATTGATTTCCAAATATTTCTCAGAGTCAAGTGCTCTTAACTCAATTCTAATGATTATGGGTATATTATATAGGCACCATTGCCACTGGTGAAATTATGAACGTGCAGTCCTGAGAGGCTGCTAATTTCCTGGAAAGGAATTACAACTGAATTTATTTTCTAAACCCAAGATGGCATATTGGGCGTCCCAATCTTCTTACCGTAGGTAACTAGCCTTTTGTTTTACAATCAATTTTTACACCTATTCTTTTTACCTTCCCTAAATTTCTTTCAGTTCGTTTAATGCGTTGAATTTCTTATCCCTTATCGTTGGTATCAGATTTCCTTTTACATCCTGACAACCTTGTCACCTTTTTCCTTATCATATTTATTTTTTCTCACCCCTAAAATTTCACTACATTATCTGATTACACTTCCAGTATAGTTTTTGCCTAATTGGTTTTTCGATTTAGTTTTATATTTAGTTCTTCGTGCATTATTTTCACCAACTCCATGGATACGTTCATCCGTTTTCTCATCACCTCCATTCTCGTAGGCATCTCCTCTGTAATCCATGGCAATCATGTGTTTTTAGTTTATTCTTCTCATTTTGTAGCTCTTATTATCTCCATTTTAAAATAGCCCCACCTTTCCTCTACCATTAACATTCTTTACTCTTCACCTAAGATTATATTAAGTCCTTTGTATTTCTGGCCTTTTATACCATTAAAAATTCCATATTACGCTTGAGCAACAAACTTCCCCCTCCAATCATCATGAATATGTATTCAAATATTACTTAATATGCATCTGCGTCTTGTTCATCCATTCATTTTTACACTGTTTGTTAATATGGTATAAATTACTAACAGAAAACCGCACGTTAGCCTGAAAATATCACACAAACTACATAAAAATCGTCCAGGAGATCCTTCTCATAGAGGAGCACCTTTTAGTCATCAATTCAGAGTTGAAGAATTCTCCATCAAAAATGAACTGCTTCAACTTAAAATAAGAAGTGGACCATTGGTATTCATTGGAAGAGATGGAAAACACGGGTAGAGGAAGATAAAAATATCGTCGAGGTGGAGGCATTAGTACAAGTGAGTAAAATGACTGTATCCAAGAAGTAGATGGAAACAGGTAACATCTGCCCCCCAAGGCCTTCAGAAACAGAGAAAAAAGATTGGGGAAATATATCTGTGAGGATAATTGGCGGTGACGTTGAGGGGAAAATAGGAATGAGATGGAGAAATGTAAGCGAAGAAGGAGAAGAAGAGATCTCTACTTATGTCGTTCGAGAAAACTATAACGTTGTCTCACTCTCTAATATTGTTACTTCTTCGTTAAATTTGAGAAATAGTTAAAATGGTCGCGAGGAGGTAGGAAGATATGAAAATTTCAAACCTTATCTGAGCAGTAATTACAATTTATATTGAAAAGAGTCAGACACAGAATCTTAATTAATGAGGAAAAGGAAATAATGGGAAAATATTCAATAAACTTCTGTCACACTTACAATGACGAGCCTAGCACTATTATAAGAAAATTCTTTTACAAAGAGAATATATGTTTGCAAGATTACTGCGGAGAAATAAGGCACGGTGCCACAGAAATAAGCAACGATAGAAAAATACCAAAGTAATTGCGCCTGGAACGCTTGAGAGTGGTGAGTTGAGTGGAGTAAACATATTTTATGCAATAGAAAAATTAATTATAAACGAAATTAGTATTAACCTACAAGTGCTATAGTGAGTATTTTATGAGATGCATAATATCAAATAGAAATTATTTTATCATTGAGTAGAAGGAGGAACATAAAATAAAATTTTTGAAAGTAGCTTTATGATTATGACTGAAAATAAACATAAGCATATTATTGAAAAAAAAAACAAATTTGAAAATTAGCAATTTTCCCTTTTTAGGTATTAATTCAAAAGCACAAAGTAGGTATACATAAAAGCAAACAAAAGTGTAACTTTTTTTAATTAATGTATGTCCGGTGTTACTTTTCGGTGCTAAAAATGTTTAGAAAAATATTTTTCTCTGTGAACATCCATTCTGAAACGCAAATGAAAATGCCAAAAAGCTGTCCATGCGAGAGTCAGGTCGGCCAACGTCGTTGGTTCGGCACGGTAAGATAGGTCTTAAGCGCCGTGGCCTTTGGACGACAGCACTCGTGTGAACTACGGCCCAGCACCAACCTTTCAGGGAAAGTGTTGAACGCTTCGATGTATAGTGCATCTCGGAAACTAGGCGATCGAAAAAATTCGCTTATTTTTGTTTTTTCAACACTACCAGATAGGGCAATAAAAAGTTTTGAACGAGCTAATTTATCTAAATATTTGAAAATTCCCAATTCACATAAAATATTTCACAGAATACAAAATAGTTACACGTAAGGGAATGGCAATAATTGTCGAAGTTTAGCGTCATACCCGAGACTTACTTATAGAAGGGCATTGTGCCATAGATAAAAGTTGTAAGCACAATTCCTGAAAGTTTTTGCTTGACACACAAGGGATTTTGTTCCTCGACATATTTTTAAATCGCCCCAAAGGGGAAGTCGTATTTTCCCTGAATAGGTACTCCTCGATACGGTTAACATTCTTCAGGTAAAAGCATTTTCCGTCTATAATCCTCAAGGCCATAGTTTGTATTCTATGCATTCGAATAGGAGCATCCTCGTGCACACCACTAGAAGAAGACAAGGCATCCCATTCACTCATTTTAATAATCGGCATTCGACTTGTTTTCAGCGGACGTCCAAGAAGGCGGAAGGGCGCATAAATCGGATATTGGAACGGCTATAATTCCGCGTCAAGGGAAGGCCCCAGCTTGGTCAGCGTATCAAAGGTCCTTCCCCATAACCCTCACAAAAAAAATTCTCGCAAGAAAAAAATGGAGTGGAAAAAAACCTGCGAGGAACTAAGACGTAAGGAAGGGTGAGTGGAGGGAATGTGTGAAGTGTGCTCAGAGGATTGGGATGGGGGTGCAGCGGTGCGGAATGGGATTGGCGGCGGGAGGAACCCACGGGAGGGGTGCCGACGGGTGCGGCGTCGCCTTCATTTCCGCGATGGGGAGCTGGTCGCCACCGCTCCGTGAGAGAGTGTGCCGGAGAATATTTTATAGTCACTCGTAAAAAGATAAAGAGTGTGGCAGGTGGCGCTTAGGTGGGAGTTGCGGGGGAAGGAAGGGGCGAACGTGACGGTGTGAGGAGAGGCAAGCTTTGGCCAGGGGAGGGAGGATGGAAGAGAGGTAGGATGGGAATATAATGGTAGTGGTTTGAGGAGCGGTATGGTGAAAAGGGATTGAAAGATGGGGACGAAGAATGGGGAGCGAAATATGGTCCTGGTGAAGGGGTCAATTCTTAAGAAAATGAAACTGCTGAAATCTTAAATGTCAGAAAAAATTCTTTTTTCACAGACCGTGACATTCCTTGCAATTCACTTCTTTAGTAGGTACGCATTGTGTTTACAGCCACGGCAGCTGAAGAAGCATTATCTCTAACTTCAACGTATCTGTTGTACTAACCATCTTCAAGAGTTGCTTTTCTTATAATTTCTTAGAGCAATTAAATGAGTATTCACAAAAATAACTATATGAATTTAGGAAATCTGATTTATCAAACCTTTCATGAACAAAACTCAATTTGCTTTCCTTAATTTAATAAAATAATAACATTATAAGGTCCACCAATTTCACATTGATTTAAAAGAGATTATTTTCTTTTAAAAATTTTATTCAGATAAAAATGGAAAATGTAGTGCATTTTGGTCAGCCAAAATAAAATCGACGAATTCTGGCGAAACGAAAATTACGACCTGAAGCAAGAATTCGTGAAAATAAATTTTCCCAATCATTCTATTTCTCCGGTTTGGTATGTTATTTGTCGCTTACATATTTTCAAAAGGATATTTTTCGGATCATTTAATGGAATATTTGCGTATTGTATTGGAAAGAACAATGCATCCTTTGTTTGATAATATCTACATTAAAAATACGACTTTGAATGAGGGTTTTAATCCAATATGCATTCCGCCGATAATAAATTATGATCGGTCTGCTAATTAACGTGCTCACCAATCAACCCAAACGCCGTGGATTTGAGTCCATGGCGCGTAAATGTGACTCATCGGTCTCAAAGGCAGCCAGGATCGTACATACAACGCCATCTTTCTGGAGTAATATAACCTTTCGATTTCAATTTATAAAACATTAACGGCCTGCTAACAGAGCGTAAATAAACTAACCGTGACAAGGAATTTAGGGTCGTGGTCATACAGTGGGTAGATCATTGGGCTTATAAATAGAGAGCCCGGGTTCGATTCCGCGTGACGTCTGTGGTCACCCTCAGCTTCCCCCAAGCTATGTGATTATCCCAGTACCAGATTTTCTATGGAAACCCTAAAAGGCACAGAGAAAGGAAATGACCCCCTATATGATGTGTGAATTTCACACGCCGTTGGGCTTAGTCTTGTGTGAGCTTTATCCCTCACCTATAGAACGAACATTCGGGTTGATTACTGTGGTATATAAAGAGCGTACAACTCTTTGATGTTTTGCGCGGCCACATGGCCCAATGCGAAATATTGTCCATACTGTTTATGAATTAATTGTGATTTTCAAGAAACATTATTTGTACCAAGCGTTTAAATTAAAATCTTTCCGGTTCATTTTGTGAAAGTCGAACCGCTATATTAAGATGATCACAGAAATGGCTCCAAACTGAAATATAAAAAATACAGAAAACTGAAGCTTAGAATAAATTCAAAATATTTTTAAGCGTCATATTCTATATATTTACAGCCAATGTCTATGAAATTGCTCCATTATGCTCTTCATATTATTATTTGATGCCTAACTTAAACAAATCACTGTCTTTCATTTAGTCTGTCATAAATTTCATTTAAGGATGCATTTTTAATAAACATAAGAACCACGATGTAATGTTTCAGTACTAAAATGCAGACAATTGAAAATTAAATCTATATTTCTTCTTTCGAGGGCTTAGGAAAATTTTATTTCAGAAAAGATCGTACTCATTGCACTCAGCACATATAAAGTTTTCAAAATATTCGCATAAGTCTTGGTCTATGTGTTTATGTTAATGGCAGGTGCCGAAATTTTTATTGGACAAAACTTTTTCTTTTTTTACATGCATCAAGAAAATAAAATGGTCACCTTTTTGCTGAATGAAATTGTTTTAGTTCGAAGAGCATGAGTAAAAATGGGTATAACTCACACTTAAATAAATAATACTAATTAAAGCATGTTATCATGAATAAACTATATTCTCTGTTATATTTCCATATCAGTCTCATGATGGGAGCCATGAGCGGCATTCCCTGACGAACGGCCCTCTACCAGTTAGATTTGGAAAAATATTTGTCAGCATGCCACGAGACCAATCGATCGAATCGAAAAAAAAAGCTCTGCAAAGCCTCAGATCCGCTTCCACTTTTCTCAATGAGATAATATTTCTTCTAAAGGTACTACCTGGATACCGTTTCCCGCGCCCTTCCACTGGGAAGTATATGTGGTGTTCTGGCACAACCAGACGCAAATTAAGTATTATAAAAGAGAAGAAATAATTGAACTAGCGGATTTTTTCCTTGGTAGAAAGCTTTTGTAGGATAGCAATAATGAATGTTTCTCTACGTCCTTTAAAGTGCTGTGCATAAAAGTTTATCCCTCCCCAAATTATTGCAAGGAAGTCGTTAGTCCAAGATGAGCGTAAATGTCGTTTAAATGCGGTGGGTATGGGATCCTCAAGCTAAAAATGTCTGTGCTAAAAACGGGAGATGGGACAAGGAATGAGTGGATTATGAAATAATTTGGATTGAATGCACCTGAAATAGACCAATATGAAAGAACCGTTCTACGTTGATTGGATCATGTAGAGAGAGTGGATTTCCGTCAAATCACTTGAATACTTGAGAGGAGTAAAAAATTTTAGAGGAATGGGGGATAGAGAAATCCATTGGTGGATGTTATTTATGAGGAAATGATGAAAATTAATACTTACACATATTCCAAGTAGGTATCAGGAACAGAAGATCATGTTCGAATAAATAAATAACTATATAAGCGAAAAGAGGTGATAGAAGTATGTAAGAATGCTGTAGCACAGAAGAAATTAGTGCAAGGGAGTAAGTATGCTGGTAAAACCTTAAATCAGGCTCTTTCTGACTTAGTCCGTCTAGACTAGTCCGAAAGGAAAAGGTGTGACGGGCGTGTATGTAACATGAAATATCGATTGTAAAATTTTATCCTCTTTCTAGCGTACTATTTCTAATAATTTTGGCAGTCTCTATAAAATACAATTAGTTGGAACGTCGAATTTTATGACGCGATATTAAAAAATTAGACTCAGAGAGATTTGCAAGGTTTTGCGGGTACTACGAGTTTTAATGCATACTTCAAGTAGGGTTCGTCCGTGATTTGCTGCAACGCCTCCCAGGGCCTCATCAAATACCACCCCTTGTCCTCGACATGTCCTCCCCCTCCTGCCTCATTGTGTCAGCGACTGTCTCACCAGCATTCTTACTCGATTAAGATGGATTATCCACCGAATCGTATTCAAGAGTGCGCAGTCGGAAAATCGTCTTGTGTTCCACTTTATCTGCACTGCGATTGCTGCAAATGTAAAGCAGAACTTCCGGTCTCAGCGCTCGTCGCCACCGTCTCGCAAGATTATTTTTATTCTTCAAGCCGGATGGAAATTTAGGAGGCCAGGTAATCCGACTGCCGAAAGAACATTCAAGTTAGGATTGTAAGCAATGAGGCTATTTAAAATAATCGCTTATGTTGAAAATTTATGTTAGAGGGTAGATATTTTCACATCACATGAGCATGGCCTAAGCCTAGTATATTTGTAAAGGCATGCAATTATTAAAGATATTCATAATAACTTGTCTACTCTTTATAAGCCGGTTTTAATGGCCTCAGAAGAAAAACATATCATGCATTTTTCAGGATATGTTGATATGGTGAGGAAATTTCTGTAAAAAGAGGAAAACACTGAAATAAGCAAAACTTTGTGATTTAGAGTGAATACGAATACTTTGTAGAGAGTGAGAAAAACTACTCATTACAGAAATCATATGGTTTAAAACTTGTAGGAATTTTAGCTAATTTACGAAGAGAAAGAAAAATTTCAAAAATAAATTTAATTTAATTTATTTAAAAATCATGCAGGTGGTCTTAGAAGCGATAGTGAAATTTTAAACGGTGGTCCGTCATTCGACTCCTAATCCAGATAAGGTTTTCACAATTGGGACAAGGAGTATTAATGTAAGTACATAATCGCTACACCGAAGAAAAGACGTGAGCGGTCTGGGGAGCGAGCAAAAAAGGGGTGACTGGAAGGTCGTGGAGTCACAATAGATTTTGCCATAAGGCGATCCCGTGAGGCTCTTAGAACTTTTAATCGCGAGGAAGAGGCTTAACCCTTCTGAGTGGCATCCGGCCAGTGTCCAAAGCCACTGCTGCACATGTTGCGTGGGAGTAGTACCAAGGGGGAGGTGGCAGTTGGTAGGGATCGGCGCGGTGGGGGTGGAGGTGGATAGAGGTTAATGGAGCGACAATGTATTCAGAGCCACAGTCACGCCTACCCCCATCCCCTTCTAACCCTCTCCGCCCACCCACCCACCCCCACACCCGTACTCTTTCGCACCGGATGACACGGACACGTCACACGGGGTACTTGAGCCATGACGCCCGCGTCAGCGAGAGATGAGGATCTTGATCAGAGTGTGGATATACCGACCGCTTTGAGCTCCCGCATGCAGTGTTAATCAGATCCAGGACGAGGAAGTTCAGAGTCAGCGAGGGGATTCGTTTTTCGCCTCTCTCGTTCTCTTCATCTCGACAAATGGGAACTATTTAGACCAGCTCCATGTGACTTGATTTCAATTAAATGAAATCATAGATATAACGATGGTACCGTTATAACTCCCTAAAAATCTTTCATGCTCATATATTCCTCGCTGTGTACGACAAAATCGAAGGACCTCCATCGGAGGCAAAACTTTCCTGCGCGACTTGTTCGGCGACTTGCGGGGTATCATTTAGATGTTGATGTTCTCTTGCCGCATGTTTTCTCATCTGCTTGAACTCTGCTAACTCCGATGAACACGCCGGAAGTATTAAGATTCGAATAAAAATACAGTCCAGATATGGTCCAGCTTTCGTTCCCGGCCTAATCGCCTTTTATGGTTGTTTGGCCCATCGCTGGTTCCAATCTATTGCCAGATTTTGAACCTAATAGAGGCATACAAATTAAATTTCGTAATACCTAGTCAATGGACATATTCACTAGCGTTATATATTGGCAGTATTAGCGCTATTTTGCAATAGGGGATTGTTAATTCGATCGTGAACTAGTGTATCTTATGTAGATGATAGCATTAAGACCAGCTCCTGAATACTGATATTTTGAACCCTCCTTTTGTTTAGTGTTTTTTCTAGATTCCTTCCTCCAATATTTTGGAGCAATGGTTCATGTGAGAACAGTATAATACACAATAAAAAATACTGAGTTAATTCCTCTCCCATGCCACAAGAGGGAAATATGGGAACCGTTGGAAAATCAGAGTATAAAGATGCAGATAATCTGAGAAGCCCTCAATGGGAAGTAAACACACAAAGGTAACTCACCAACCTGATCCATACTCGTATTAAAGGAGAAAATGCCTCCGATAGCACAAATAAAATATACTTTCGAGTACATGTAACTCTTCAGAGAGTTACAGTAATTTTTACGTGAGTAATATTTCAAGAGTTAAAAGTATTTTTTTCTCAAATCAAAGCCTCCAATTAATATAAACGTTTTTTATCAGAATATTTCAAGGGTTATGAGAGATTTAAGCTCTGTAGTTCCATTTTCAATATATAAGTCTTCTCATCATAATTAAAATTGGTAAATCGTGCTCAACGATATCGCATGTTCAATTAAATTTCCGCAGAAGAAAGTCTCGCGATATGATCATTTTGAATATTTGTCTTAAATATATGACCTCATGGGGAGTTGTTAACCATCAAAGAGAAAGAAAGCCATGGAGTAGCCAATTCATTATTCATATCTAAAACAAAGATGACAACTCTTCTGGGTCATTACTTTTAAGAAGAAAAATTTGGAGTAAGATGGATATAATTTCCGAATGAAAGATCAAAAGCATGAAGTTGATAGCCACTGAGAAACAAAGAAAGGATAAATGGGAAGCAAAGGGCAGATAAGTAAAGAGTGAAATCAAATTATTCAGAGCGTTTTATATTATCAATGAGGCAGGCTGCATTATCAACGCCTTCCCAACGTTACTCTTCGCTTTATTTTAAGTTGGAGAGCACATATGACATGATTTAATGCCGGAGCGAGCTATTTTAGAGAAGTTATAACTTTAATTATAATAGGTATTTAATAAAGAAGTGAAATCATTTAATTGAACGCAATGACTTAGAATTATATTAAAAGTAACAAGTATCTATTTAAAGTACATCTTGGTGAGTAATATTTTAGTGATAATTATTAAGAATAGCTTTTAAGACATTATAAAAAATATACATGGACTATTGTTTTGTCGGTGATTATATACAGTTCTTACGTCTCCTACTTCAATTGGTCTATACCGTATACGGATTAATTGGTTCATTTCAAATTTCGAATGATTTTAGTGAATTAGCGAACATTTTTTAAGAGTAAATCATTGTCCATTGTAAGAGTTATTCGTCTCACACATTTCCTTATGCCAAGACGCTTAAACATTTAAAAAATCATTAGTATAACAACAGCATATCAAGTGTAATACTTAATGATAAAACTAGAAAGAATTTTATTTACTCGAATTAACGAGGTTAAATTTGGAGAGTGAAAAGCGAAAGCAGGCGCAGCTCAACAACCGTTCTTTCCCATATCCAGCTCCGGAGCTGTACCGATTGAGGCATCCTACGTCTATCTCATGGTCGAACGGAGTAATGGAATGGCATATTTTTCCCTTTCGGAACGTATGAAGAGTAGTCGCAATCAATGGACTCACTTCGAAGTGAAACGAATGCGTGGTAAAACCTACCTACAGCTACATCAAACCCTGCAAGCGGATAAGAGGGTTTGTGGCATGGGGCGTTAGGTCACGAGCCATTAATGACATTGAATATTATGGGGAACCCGTATCGTTTCTTTTTTTGGAAAGTTCAAATTGCAACTATTATAGTCACGAATTGTGCGAGGGGAAAAGAATTCCTTGTACCTCGCTATTCCACATTCAATCTCTCCTAACACCCCGTCGTCTCACATACGAATATAATGCGGAGCTAAAGCCAATAACCGTTAACTTCTTTTAGCGCTAACTAACAGTTTAGCGCTAACTAACAGTTTAGCGCTTTACGCTGCGCTACCCACTTAAGCGCTAACTACCATTAACTTTAGCGTTCAATCTCAAATGATTTGCATCCATCTAAAAGTTTAAGCCGTGCGTGCAATCAATCTTCGGCTCCCAACTCAGTCCATCCAAAAACAATTTAAAACTCCCTGCTCGTTCAAAACAATTGAAAGCTCCTGTTCGACAACCTATATTAAAGTCTGGTTTCTTAGATACTTATGGTAAATTGTATCATTAGCTCTTGATAAACTATTATCATTTAAGATTAATGCATGCATTTTAAATAGGGAAGAGAAAGTACTTGAAACATAAAACGATACATGATACCCTAGGTATTGACCTATTGTTAGTGCCATGGGAAGAATCGAAGTATTGAGCTAATTTTTTTTTAGTTTTTAAACTCATTATTTTATGAAGTATCCAGTTTAACAAAATAAAAATCGGATATCGAGTCGTGTCGTATCTTTCACATGAAAGCTCATTTTTTTACCGTTGGTGAAAATTTATAAAATGTATTGGATAACGCGTTGCAATTTATTAATAAGTTATTTAAATTATGATCTCATGAATAATTTAGATAGGTTTTGAAAATTCCATTTAAAAAAGAAAAATAAGAAAAAAATATTTATTATCAATTTCCAATATTAAAGAATGTAACATTGCTTATTGATATAGGTGTATCTACAGAGTGGCTAGGAAAAACAAGAAAATTAATAGTACAGTTAATTGAGGTATTCAAAGGTAATGAAAATATTTCCCGAGATATTGAATGTAGTCACTTAAACCAGGAGTAAATTCATAAACCGACAAAGCCACCATTAATAAATTTTAATGCTCTAATGAAACACGACCACATAATTACTGTAAAGAAATTATGTAGCTCCTTATACTCGCTTTAATAAGCAAGTTAAATATTTTTTTGTTATTATTAATGATAATCTACCGGTTAGGGTAGATTTCTGATGGACACACGACCTCAACCGTACAATAACCCTTTCTTCATCTCCGCACATTTCTGGCGCCCTTCATTCCACTCAACATCCTAATACTTACGTCCATCTAATTCACTTTCCCAACATTCTCTCCTACATCACTGTCTTCAACAATACATCGTCAGTACGCCCTGCATCCACATTTCCGGCCTTCGTTTGGTTTCTCCCAATAGTCTTCTCTCCTCCAATATTATTCCCAAAACCTCATCGAACCTTTTCCTTTTACTCCATTTCACCTTTTACATCCTCCTTCATATCCACATTTTAAAAGCCTATTCTTGTCATCTTGCCTCAACGACCAAGATTCCGAGCCATACAAATCAACGTCTTTTCCACTAGTTAACTTAATAGTCTTTTCTTTACATTCTTGCCTAAGATACTTGTCATCAATTTTCTTATCTTGTAAAAGATTCCTTACACAGTGCGATCATTCTTCTAATATCCTTACCATTCTCGTATTGCCCACCTTCGTACATAACACTACCTAAATAGTTAAAATGTTCTGCCTGCTCAAGTTTATGCCCTCCTACTTTAATTTTTAACTTAGTCTTCCAATGTCTCGAGAACCTCATTACCTTCGATTTCTTCTCATTTATTTTCATTTCATACACATCATACTGACTTTGTAGTGCTCAAAAATGACCATTACCCCTTGGACGATTCCCTAACTAAAGCTCCATCGCCCGCAAATTTGACTGACTTCATAAGTTCCCCTCGTTCTTTTACTCCTACCTCTAGTTCTTCCCACTCCTCCCTTACCATTTCTTCTACGCAAACATTGAAAAGCACCGGTGATAGCGGACAGGCCTACTACACTACACTACTGCCCACCCTGTTCTCCATCCGCTACCATTACCTGTGCAGTCTTAGACATGTACAGGTTTCGATTAAATCTCCTATCCCTCCAATCTATTGCTATCTTCTGCAATACCATTATTATGTGTTCCCAGTTTTCCCTATCAAACGCCTTCTCGAAATCTACAAAGCAGACAAATATATCCCAAGTATTTTCTATATTCCTTCCTATCAATGACCTCATTACTGCTATGGCGTCACGTGCACCTCTATCTTTACCAGTTAGTCTTGTCAAGTTAATCCTGTCCCAAGTTAATTCTGTCCTAAGTAATCTTCTGCTTTCTTATCCATCCTCTTATTAATGACCCTGAGTACTACCTTTGCTGCGTGCGATATAAAACTAATTTGTCCTATAAGTAATGAAAAAATATTAAAACATATTGGTACGAGCAACTATCAAATGAGTGTATAATTCGCGTATAGCCCTGAATGGGAGCTTTGATTCTGGTGTTAGTGCGTTGGGATGGTGGCGCAGAAGCGATATTACCCTTGAGAGCTCGAGAACATAATAGTAGCACGGCTTTTCCAAATATACTTCGTGGAAGTGCTGAGCTGTTTCCGTGGTTGTGGTAAATTTAGGAGACAATCATCTACGTGGGAGATTAAACGAATGAGGCCAATAACTGGAAAATAAGCACGCAACTAACAAATTTAAAAGCGAAAAGAAATTAACGCATGCAATTTTGTAGAGGCAATGTTCCCATGTGGCCCACAAAAAACGGTGAAGCTAATTAATCACTGAAGACACTTTAAACTCTTCCCGTTTTAGAAATTTTGATATTCTCCCTCCAAGGATAACGAAAGGAACCTGGCAGAGGAATTCGTTTTGAAGGCCGAAATGAGAAGTCCAAGGCAGACGATGTGGAGGTTTTCATTTGTTTGCACTCGGGACGCAAGTGCTGCTCAAATAGAATAGCAGCGCTGGATTCGCCGCGCCGAACCAATTAACTTCAGCTCCAGTAACTAATTCCCCACGCTCGGGCAGTTGCCGTACAAAACAAACAAAAGGCAGCTGTAAGCCTTTGGAGGGATTGTGTTTATATACAATCAACTATGCGAGGGTGCAATCTCTGCGGCGCTCTAACGGACGTGGATATCTCACGACACTCTCACAAAGGGATCCCTTGGGTTAAGGAGTTATAAATTAAAACTTATGCAGCCCATCTTAATATCTTCGAGAATCATCTCTCGGTCTTCTTATTTGGGTGATATAAAAACGAAGGGTGAATATAAAATATAATGCACGCTGGGGGCAGGTGTCACTTTTTAAAATTAATCTTTTTTAACGTTTAATCATTTATATACTGTTTAGACTCCCGCATCATTCAATTCGCCACTCTTTTGTCCGGCACGCATTTTAAGTGTGGCTCGTGAGCTCAAGAGTCTGGTATGCAAAACCTGCAACCCAGGAGCCCATTTAGATTACATTATCACTTACCCTTTATTCTCATGAAGTGCACAACATTAATGCAACTCTCGGACCTATTGTACCAGACCTTGGATTACAGCAGAATTCTGGGAGTGTAATAGGCAGCTTGGCGCAGTAGCATAGGCTGTAAAATCCTGCTCTACGTATTTACTGAATTGACGTTTCGAGGCATTTTCATTTTTATAAAACTTTAGCTAGAATTTGATTAACATAAATTATTACACTTTACTTAATATTCATACAATGAGAATTACGCTGTTTTTGAGAACGGAAAATCACTAGGAATTCTGAACAAACCAGCTGAGCAATTAGAGATTACCATACATAAATAAAACTCCTTTGAATATTCTAAAATTTATAATAAGCTGATAAAAGAATCAGAGTAAGTTTTAATCTGAGAGACCCATACAATAATGTAATTGTAGTTTATTTTATACAGTTTTGAATTTGCCTCGATGTTTGGTACCCCAATCGCGAGAGCCTTTAAATATTTTATAGGCACCACTCAAAGGTTTTGTGGTAGGCAATTTCATTAAATTTCATTTAATTGAATATAATGGGCCATAGTGTCATTAATTTACCTTAACCTTCACTTTGTCCATAAACACAATTAAATTTCTTTTAGAGAGTAATCTGAATGAGCCCGCTAAAGAAGTTATGTTTCTAGGCTATATCAATTACTGCAGGGTCGACGGCTGAAGGCAATCAATGAAAACCGTCGAAGCATTGTAGCATAAAAATGTACTCTACGTTGAGAAAATATCATATTCATTCAAATTTAATATCATATCATCAAAAATATCATTTTTGGGTACATTTTTATTAATATCAAATAAATAATTCCAATGGTGAATTCGTTAAATCTATAATGATTCCCGTATACCATTGCTATATATCGGAAAATAAGCAATCAATTGAATAGTAATGTTTTCACTAACTTTGATCGTCGTTTAAGGATATTTTCCCACGAAATTCGGCAAGTTACAACTGCCGTAATACGTATAGCAAAATGAATTGATTTTCTGGGCATTTGTATAGAAATTTACGGTTCCGCTCTCGCTTTTTCTCCGTCAAGGCAAATATTCATATAAAATCAAATAAAACAGTCCCCAAAAATTAGAAAAACTACAGAGATATTAACGTGAAAATTCTAATCCGTTGCGAAAGGAAAATCGTGACATAAATTCGTTCTCCCGAGGAGTAGTGAAATCATTTGTCAAAACCAATTTCGATTAAATCCACCTTTCTTTGCCTTGACTGTTAAGAATGAAACATTTTTATTTCTTTTAAATAAGCAACAAAACAGCAGAGAAAGCAGGAATTTTAATTACCAATGCCATTAATTCTGACATTTAATCAGAGGTACTACTATTAGTTATTTCCGTAACTCAATGAGCAGATAACGATAAAATTAACCTTTCACAAAATACTTAAAAATGCCCTATACCTACAGGGTCACCTTAGATTGCATACGAGAGACCGTTTCACTAACTGACATATTGGCCGTTAGCACGTGCCAATGTATTCGGTGTAACTGGAAATCCACGCTTTCACATGCAAAGTCTTCATTCAGAAGTCATTGAACACGCGGAATGGCGCATTCACTAACACGATTGATTACGCGAGCAGTCCCATAACGAAGTGATGCATACAGTTCATAATGCACACGTTCAATAAAACTACTTGCGGGATCGGTAGCATTAGACACGATGTTCATTCACTATCAAAGTCGAAAGACATTTAATGCTTAACTTGAAAATTGCAAAGATCTACATTGAAATGATAGAAAATTATTTCGTCGGAGTCTATTACAGGGATGGGCAAATTTATATAATAACCAGATCACAAGTGCATAGGTTCTGAGAGAATAAAATTGCGCTATGCCTTAACGTAACTTGACGTATAACGTACGTAAGCGTAAAAAGAAAAAGTCTAAAGACTCCCGTCATTTTCTGCAGAATAAAGTTTTTTCTTGATAATAATACTAGTGAGTTATTATTATGTAATTCTCAAGACGACACTTATATGATGAAAAACCAGCATAGTGTCCCCATCGGGACTCTATGCTACCTTTAAAAAGCAGAAATGTTCAACGAAACCCAGTCTTAATGTTACTTTTTTCCGCCATCGTCTTTCAATCCTAAGATTGATAGACAGCCGTCCATTCTTCCCTCTGGTTACAAACATGTCTTGATTCTTCAGGCGTGTGCTCGGAAGCAACTCCGCGGCCTCAAAACCGAATGTTCGGCCCTAAGGTAGGGTTATAAGACCTAAAATTTGGTTAGCCAACCCAAACTTATACAGAGCACCTTCCAGCGCAAAAGAAGAAAATATAAGTCCGTGGCAAATAGTGGTGGAGAGGCTTACTTTTCAAGATATCAACGAATTAAGTGCTGCTAAAATGGGTCGAAAATGGCGGCTCCATTCGGCTTTCCTTCATCACGATCACTTCTATCCCATTAGATAACGCTGCGTACTTTACCCCACCTTATACCCAAACCCCTCCATGCTACTACTCCCTCTCTCTCGTCCTCCCTATTCTCTCCCCCCCACTGCTCACTTCCCCTAATGCCACTCACATAACCCACAAGGCTTGAAGCTATCCGTAATTGAACTGTCGTTTGCGCATTCTGTGACTTTTATTTTCAACAAATATATATATATATATATATGTGTGTGTGTGTGTGTTTGTGTGTGTGTGTGTGTAT
>LYUA01006701.1:3997-14915 GCA_002093875.1 Calopteryx splendens | reverse complement strand
ATCATACCTGCAACAGATTATGAAGGACGTGGGATGTGAAACATATAAAGGAATAAATGGAAAAGCACAACGACGACAAAGCTGGTAAGCTGCTGCCAGCCAACCAATGGGTTGAGGACTAAAGAAGAAGATGTAAACAGCAATCTTAGCAATTGGATTATAGAAGTTGGATAGATATTAAATTTGGACGAAAGCAATTAAAATAGGTGGAATATTCCAACTACTTCTGGAGCACCTTAAAATGAGATGGAAGGTCTACAGATTTAAAGCACAAGATAGATCAAGCGAAGACGGGATATAAGGAATGCGTGAAGTCATTCGTTTTGATTGTGACACTTAATGTAACGGAGACGTGGAGAATGGGAAAAGGTAGACTGGAATATAACAGCAACCGTGGAAGTCTGCTGCTGGAGGTGGATGCTGAAGATCATATGAACAGATAGAGTGAGAAACGAAGAGGTCTAACGAGGAAATTAAGAGGAACCACTAAATAAGAATACTATGTATATTTTCACGGTATTTATTTGGGTACTTCAGATATGTAGTTGATCCTGAGACCATTGAAGCAGAGGGCTATAAAGAAAGGATAGTGTATTAGAAAATATTATAAGGAAAGGGAGGACTATAAGGAAAATTGGGTGATGGCGAGAGGACAAGTTGAGACGAAATTTATATGTTATTTATGTAGAAAGGGAGATGTAATGAAAGGTTCCACGAGGAAGGACAAATGAAAAATACGCTGGCCAATGTAAGGCGAAAAAGATATCAGGGTGTAAGACAACGTGGCCTTTGAAAGCGAGGGATGGAAGGCCGCAGTTAATTAATCTTCGGCTTAAATCCGAATAAAGGAATCTACAAATGTAACGTGGAGTGATGCATTACCTTGCTGTCGGGATTAAATTAGTATTTTTATAATACGAAGTCTTTTTCATGTCTGGTTTCGTGGAGAAGGCATGCCTGTGACCTGCATTTCATGCCGATTTCAGGCTCCCATCTTAGGCTTTCCGTTCATTCATTTGACTCTTTTACAAATCGGGGTTTTTTTTTTCTTTGTATTTCGTTCAATTTAGAAACTGAATTTTTATCGGCACTGTCCCGCAATGCTCGGATCTTATTCGAGTTCCAACCAATGCGAAGTAGCCCCCCCCCCACTTTAAGGTATCGAGTTTTGCGCATATGCGATGAACGCGCTTGAATTTCGATAAATGTATTCCTAAAGACCGACGATGTGTATAAAGGAGGAAAAATGGTTCATCACCGGGTTAGTTTTATCAGTAAGCGTGGGCTTAAAAAAAATCGTAACCATGCGGCGGATGCTATATTTCTGCATTCATTCCACTCTTTATTCCTTTGCAAAAATGTGATACGTGATGCATCAATTCGAAAGAATCATAAAAAATGTTGCCGTTTGATGACCATAATTTTCACATAAACTCGTTTCAATCAAATTTCTGTAGCACGAGTCTCTAGTCGTGTTTTCGTAATTTACCTAAATTCGGAGTACCCATTCAATGGGGTTCAAAACGTTACCTACGCGTTCCATGAGCTACAAGGGTTTTAGTATTTAGTATCAATTACTATATCAAGGTCCTTGCATTTCTTAGTTAGTAGTGATAAATCAGAAAAAATCAACAACACTCAAGATTAAATAGCCGTTCCAGTCACCTTAACCTTCTCATTTGATTTCCTCCCCACTTTTCGTTTGATTATTCCAGGTTTCTTGAATATAGTTCTGCAGATGTTTCTAGCGTGTTTTTTTCCTTTTTTACGTGCAATTTCAGTGATTCTCAATGTATTTATTTACGTGTTCCGAAATGCCACCATCCACCCCTTAAAGAGTCTGTAGATGTACCAGTTGTATTTCCCTAAAAATGCTCTCCCGCGTATTTTTCTCAGGTTTTTTTTGGAGACCGCAACAGTTTGTACCTCAATTGAAATTATCTTGATTGGTTGTGAAACACGACCACACCACAGAGATATACGCTGTCCCCAGGATAGATTAGCATTAACCGATTACCTAAATACAAAACATGACTGGTGTGCAACACTCGGAAATTGGCACTGAACTTAAAGAAGTGCGTTGTGACAAACTTTTGAAAAAAAAGGATTGTTCTCCCCCGAAAGCCTATTTGATCAAAAATATCGAATTATCATTTTGCAGACTGTGCTGGATGCTTGAGTGTTACTGTTACTCACGACCGTTCTTCGCGGAAGCATAATGCAGGGGATATGTGGGAATACTCGTGGAAAATGAGAATTTTTTTACAAGGGTGCTGGGTAAATGTGACGGGAGGGTAAAAGAGCGATGTTATCTTTCTCTTGTTAGGTTTCACATAGATGTTAACATTTGAGATCCTCACGAAGTAGGTTTGATTGTGGAATTAGATCGCATGCAGCGAACAGGAGCTGGATTTTGTAAAGCGATGTTATGATAAACTAGATTGTTGCTAGGTTGTTAACCTTTCGCCGACCATAAACTGTATTATAACTTAAATATCTTGCATGCATTAGTAGCGGGTCTTTCCTGATTTAAAAAATGGATTTTTTTGGCTCCGTCGTGCTACGGTACGGAGAGATCAGGCAAATAAACTCAGAGAGATAAACAGCGCAACGGGCAGGTTTAAAATGCTATTTTCCCGCGAGCGATAAATTAACCGAATGATTACCAAAGGCAGCGCTCCGGAAACAGTATTTTACGCCAATACGCCATTTACGCCTAGTTAGTATCCTTCAACAGACTTAAAGCTTTTTTTTCGCGACCCCTGCTAGTAGCTCGCTTCGTATGCTTAGAGTGGTATTGATATTTAGATTCTGTGGTACATGTTAAAGTGTTTGTAACATATATTTCCATTCGAACATTTGAAATATTAAACCTCTCGTTTGTTCCTTACACTCCAGTTACTTAAAATTTAACTGGGCACGCCTGTTGTGGAATCGCCCGCTGCCACACACCCCAGTGGTGGCTTGTAGATATTCATACGTAGACAAGGATGTATTTAAGGAAAAAACAGGTGCCGATTCACATGTAGGCATCTCCGTACGTTGTGGATTGCGTAGTTGATACGTATTCAACAGTTCTTCCATAAACTTGAGTGTGTTTGTCGTGGATTTTTCGTTGGATGAGGAGTTACTCCTGGAGTATCCATGCCCCATGGGAGTAATGTCTGTTCCTTGCGGCAAACTACATCAATCTCCTTATATGCTAAATTATCTCCTTCGCAGCCTTCGAGAAGTGCATTTGGGAGCAGTTCATCTTAGTAGGGTGCAAGGAGAAGGTGTTCTCCTTAACGCCGTGGCCTTCCCGTCCCACAATCTCGTGCCCTCATGTCACACGCCCTTCGCCGCGCCGCATATATCTGGTCTGACGCTCTCTCCTCGGCTATTCATCAACCGGAGCAACACATCGCCGTGTATACCACGGGGCCCGTTCCTCGAAGGTAATAGTGATTTTTACAAGTCCTCATATTTTTTTGTCATTGGCAGCCTACTATTGGGCCTTAAAGGCGTACTTTGATCACCTGCCACATCTTTATCACGAAGAAAATATGGTTTAAAATGTTCTGCGTTATGTTTACGGCTGTTTTCAAAGGACTTTTATGCTTGAGAAACGAACCCCGCGTTGGTGTTGCGTGTGTCATAAGTCGGTGGTGGAAGGGTGAGAAGGTAGGCCATGTTGGAAGGGCTTAGAGCGGTGCCGGAAACGAATATCTTTCAGTTGCCTGCCTAAGCTTGCTCGTGAATTTGTTAGTCACTATTCGCGTGTATTTAATAACGGTGAGAAGATCCTCTTTCGTCACTTTCGCAAAAAACATAAGGAAGACTATTAAAATGATTCACATCCTTTAATAACCCTTGCTGGATCCTCATTCAATGTGCGACAAAACTTTTAAATTAAAAATTATTCTTTGGCTATGTCACTTGATTCTAGAGTTCCTTTGAAGTATTTCTTTACTTGCATCTATGTGGAAAGATAAATATTTAAATCAGACTATTATTCTAATTGAATAGCACTTGATTTTACGTGAATTGATAATTATACTGTGAGGGAACGACATGTCTTCATAGCTGTTTTTACATTTAAATAATGCACATTTTTCAGAAGCAGAATTTTATGCATATTTAAGTATTCTAAAACTTCGAAGATGATTGTATGAAAAATATTGCTTGGATTTCCTTTGACCTTTTCAATATATGCAAAGCTTAAAGTTAAAATATTTGAGACAAATCGGGTTTTACGTTAACAATTTTAAATAGAGGCAAAATTTTTCCCTGTCGAAAACGTTTAGAAGAACGTCACGGTTTGGATGTTACATTTGAACACTTGAAACCCGGCACAAAATTAAAATAATCTAGCTTCTTACAGTTATTAATCAGCGCTTGCGGTATATTTAGTAATATCCCATCCTAAAAAATTCATTGGTACCGAGTCAAAGAGTAAAATTGGTAAAAAGTAAAAATATTGTTGAACTGATGAAGAGAAAAAATTCATATAATCAAAAAACGTTCTTATTCTCTAGTGAACAGTTATGGCGCATAGTTCTTTGTACTTTGATATTTATTCATTCATCGTAAGTTACCATAAGAAACCTACCTTAATCGGTAGTTTACCATCAATAATAATTTATTCATTACTCCAATTTGAACTAACATAGAATGTGTACAGAGATGGCCGGAGATGTAAGTTTTTAAAAACTTGTTGATAAAGTGGCAGCAGTCCTGGAAAACGCCGATAAAATCGCCTATGACATTTGTTCTCGCTTTTCGTTTTCTTCTCCTAACCCATTTCTCATGAGGTCGATTGTCTTGCATCAAAGACAGTTGTGCTGAGGCAGAGAAGGAATCACATTTTTGGGGTCATCCAATATACCTTGTTATATAATTATATATATGTAATTGTTTTCGTAACAGGAGGACTAACACTACACATATGGCCATAAAATAGGAAATTAAAAAAATAATAATTCGGAATCGCAAGCTACATTTCTCGGAGAATGAAACATACGCAGCCATACTTACGCACAGCGCATGTGGTTATTTAATGTTTTATAGAGTAAAATGAAATTAAGACTTTGATAAAGTATAACCAAATGTTCTATTAGTTACCCTTGCCTTAGGCGTGAGTTGTTTTAAGAGCTCGTCCAGCTGGCCAACAGCAAGATATCTCTGCCCAAAGGCAAAGGCCTAAGACCCAATAAAAAAAACCCAAAAATAAAGACCCAATGAGATACCTATCTCATTGGGTCATTGAATAAAATTTGATTGGAAAATTTACGTATTTATTCGTAATCTTTGATACCAGGGCACGATATTAGGAATTAAACAAGTTTTTAAATGTACATGGCTCGCATGGTGGTTTGTTGTAACATAATACGATGTGACTTCTTACGAAAATATTTCGTCATGAGTATGAAGAAGAAAATGAATAGAAAATATCAGTTAATCTTGCGAAAACCTTTACAATAATTGATAGAATAAGGTGGTAATATTAAATTAACTTAGTGCATAGTTTCTGCAGTTCTCTTAAGATGTTGAAATTAAATAATAGCTCAATGTTGTTTTCTGATAATGAATAAAAAAGTAATTTGGAGCAGGGAAAACCCATTTGTATCCTTTAATAATCTCTATAAAATATCTATCTACAAGCCTTTTATGTTTCACCCGCTTAATCCCTTCTTTATTGCGCTTCTTAGTGAACCAAAAGGCTGCGGGCTCAAACATGGCCTCGAGCATGGCTTTTTTTTATCTTCTCGTTATGTATTCCCAACCAGTTAATATGAGTAAATGGATAGGAAATGGAGTGAAATTTTGAATTTCGTTGTCAGAGCTTTAATGCAAAGCGTAGAATGAGTTAACGGTTGACAAATATACAGGCCCCAGTGATCTCTCCCCAGTTTCTTTTCGCAGAAGTTTCCGAAAAAGAACGTGAATTTTAATGATATTATAGCGTTTCCCTCTCTTAATTATATTAATTACAATATTGATGACTTACAATTGTACCTATTGGTATTCCTTTTTGGCCATTTTTAAAGCTCTTGTGTTTTTTTATTTACTACCTGTAGAATTTTAATCATTAGTGCGCTGCTATTCATGGAATCTACATTTCGTCTCCGTTAAGAGAACCCAGACGATGAGGTAACTTGGCTTCCTTTATCTTTGTGGACTGGTAATTGCTGAATTGCCTAAGGGATCAAATAACGGGGGCTAGCTTGAAAGACGAACTTTGATTTCTTTTGGAATCCTCCGCCGAGTTTCATTAATATTTTTGTGCAAGTAAAATTTTACCCAACCATGACTGCGGAGCAGTTGCAACGAGGAAAGTCTCATCTGCGGGAGGGAAAATACTGGGAGTTTACGTGGAAAAACTTTTATAGATATTATAACGGCAATCGCGGAATGGCATTTTCCCAAGGATTGATGTTTTTTTTTGTTCCACGAACAAAGTTCCGCCGGAAGAAAATAATTCTCCGGGTAGACCTTTATTTGAGAAAATGCCTGTCACTCGAAAAAATCGTAAGAAAATGTGACTATTGCTCGTTTCAAAGTTTATTCATAAGTTATTTCATTTCCAAATCACTCTTGGAACAAAGTTTATTTATGACGCAGAAGGGGCGAGGTATTTGAAACCGTCCTTTATTAACTCTTCCTCTTGGATTGAATCCCTTGCTTATATTTAGTTCCCATCTGAAATTAAAAATGAAAGTTTTCGGGAGATGTGAGTCCCCTTACTCTGTGTCTCTACTTGTATTATGTTCCGCCGTGCTAAAGAGCAACCAGCGCTGTTAATTGGGACACTTTTCTCGTTATTCGCCCTAAATTAGCTTGACCGTTTTTTTTTAGTTACACAGCGTTCTATTAGCAAAATGAATATGTTGACGCCCCTCGCGTAATCGCCAGGATGAGTGATAGATAATTCCGATTCTTCGTAAATCTGCCGGAGGGAAAACCTGCTTGGTCGATGGCTTTATTTTAACGTTCCCTTTTGGCACGTGTGTCTCTGAAGTGAGCCGATTGGATCGCGGACAGATGAAGCAAAATGTAATTTTCGACCGCCTATCCGTGGTCCCTCGCGTGATTATGGACGTTTAATTTCGGATTAAATTGGTTTAAAAAAATGTTTTGGGCGTTGGTACAAGCGCGGGAGGGTGGGCAAATGGAAAGAATATGCAAATGCACGTCAGAGGGATTAATTATAAAATAGGAGCGTGCTTTCGGGGTCCGGCGGAAAGGGATTTTAATAGGTAAATTAGGCTCGGCTGGGATTTGACGGTCGAACGGTAGGGGGATGCTGTTCTTTCCCCGTAGCAGTTATGTTTTCACCGTGGAATTAATCGTTGTTCAATCGTTTTAATTTGCGCTTAGCATCCAGGTGTATTGAATAAACCACCGCTCTTGATTTTTGTTGAGGCGATCATCGGATTCCCATCGTAGTAGTCTTCTCTTTTAAATCCCGTTGAGTTAGCATGTCGTGCAACCTACACTCCAGTTCGCTCAAAGGGTGCTGAGCGAAATGAATGCAGCAGACGTTCTATACTTTCTCTTTTATCCATTCACGAATGGAATGCACACACTAAATTTTCCACTGAAAACGTCGTCCAAAGCCGACGGATTAATTTTTTTGGTTGCCCTACACCTTGGTTTTCAATATAAATGTAATGCGTATTCGTTTCCTGTAACGTATGCATTTCCAGCGTGTGGGTTATTTTTGGATAAAGGTTTTAAAAATCAGTTTGAATAAAAAAATCGGTCTCTGCGGTGAACTTAAAGTGAAAAAAAAATCGTATTTTCCTGTTTTTCACTAAGTCTGTGGCAGTTAAGTTGTACTAATTGTGAATTACGGTTTCAAAATTATAGGTTTTTGTGTAAAATATAACAGTTAACGCCGTTTCGAAATCAACGCTATCCTACCGATCCACAGCTTACTCACTCTTGGGAAAAATATTTAAGTATACCTATTTAATCTTATATGAGAAACATAGCTCGCACTAGCACCAAGCTTTAAATTTACGGACCTTTCAGGAGTTGATTAAAGGCAAAGAAAGTGTACCGTGTTGTGGCAAATTATTTAACTGAAATAACGCAATCAGAAGTAACGCATGGGTTCATTTATCCATTTGCTCACAAGACTTCAAAGTGGCAGGCCGGTTAAGATCAAAGTGTCTATGACAAAGAATTAGCTCTATTCTTCTCTGTAAAAGCTTTCGAAAATCAACTGAGAAAAAAATCACAGTAGTCAACCCGAAGGTCGGTTTGGTAGGTGAGGGTAGGCGAGGGTAGGTGAGGGTAGGTGAGGGTCGATGAGGTAGGCTCACCCAGTCCCTATTCGACGTGTGAAATTCACACATCAGGGTAGGGGCCCAGTTCCTTTCCCTGTCAACTGAGAAAGATGACCATATGTTCCAAAAGTTAGCACATCATGCGTCGGGTTCGTTTTATCGAATGTTGAAAGTGTCCCCCTACTTCGTATCGGAATTTAAAAGCTAGTGATCAAAATTGAAGAAAAATTGTGATATTTCAGCTATATTAGCTGCATTTAGGCCCTGTTTTACAATGAAATGTTAAACTGCAGGCTAACTTTAATTTCCGTATAGAGACACAAATAATTTATACAATCGCTAGTTTAATCCAAAACTGCCGTTAAAGTGTCAGATGATTTAAAACGAAGTTACTTTAAGGTAAGCATATAGGTTCGTTAACGAGCAGTCTTGAAGTGTTCATAAAATCAGACCTTTCCGTAACCACCACGTTAAGTAAGCGTACTCGTTAAATAACCTTTGGATTTTACGAGACCTTATAAAACCGGGCATTCCCATGATAAAAATACATGCATGCATGTTTGATTTTGTGTCAATTGTTTTTATCGTGTGAGTGAGATGTAGCTATTATATTTCTTTCAATGTGTGCATGCGTCAATCTACCTCTCTACGTTTTTGACTAAGCACTGATAAAAAATACAGAAGTTTGGAAAAGGCATTTAATTTCGGTACTATAGTTGCCTCAGGAAACAAGCAAGTATTTGATAAATACGCCTCTTCTGTTAAATATGTGTTACAATTTGTAAATTTCACTGACAGGATAAAATTAATAGTGCAATTTTTCCTTGTGGCTGCTTCAGGTTCGAACTATCGTCTATTTCTTTACCTTATTTCAACTTTCGTCCTTGTCTTACGATATCGTCTTTGCGTTTTCCGTCAGTCCTTGAAGCGGATTTGAGAGGCCTTATTTTTCATTAGTGATTGGCAAATCTTCTGGCCACATTTTCGAATGACTGTCGTGCCCAGTAACTGTGCTGAACTTTATATTTCGTCGAGCTCTATTTGTCCTTCTATTGCGCCTAGTTTATATCCAGGATTTCCATTTTATTCGCTGCTTCCATCTATTCGACAGTTTTATGCTCGTATATATAAACTTTTTCTGCATTTATTTATCTACCGATGGTTGCCGACAGTTGACAATTTTAGTTTTTTGATGCTTGAAGTCATTGTGAAGATAAAGTTACCCGGTTATGCACGTTTAACTTTTTAATATTTCAAATAGGTTTTTGTCTCTCTTTTTTATTCTCTCTCCTAAAACGTGACACGTACCCCCTGGAAAGTTCATTTTTAATTTGACAAGTAGGCGCGGAAAAAAAATATTCTGCTTTCTTCAAAGGACTATAATTTAGACGCTTCCTTAGGGACAGTATATTACGCAGCAAGAGGAAAACCCCAGTATTACAAATTGAAGTTGCTTCACCATAAACTTAATTTTTAATGAGATAAGGCGGATTTTCATGTTATGCATAAAGATTTGTAAGCTTACAAGTTTATTCCTTAACTGGATTACCGTTTTGAAACTTTGAATTCACTTCGAAACTCTGTGCTCCTGCGTGAACGTATTTCATAATTCACTGGAATGCGTTACTTATTACTTAAAAGTTATTATTTATTTAAATTGTACAAGTTAAATCCATAGAGGAAATGATGTAGTTTGAAATAATTTATATTATATACAGTTATGCACATAGGTACATTGCTTAGCATATTTTAATTATACTTGCCATGAGTTGGCACAAATTTTAATACACCACTGTACTGTTACGTGGAAGCTCACAATGACATTTTTTTTGATTGACGGATTGTGTACTCGAATCTCTGACTTGATTGCAGGAATTGGTACCTGTAAACCATCAAATAATCTTTGCTAAAGGCAATGTAATAATAAACCGCTGTAATTTGCGAGGGGTTCATAGGGATCACTCAGATGCATTCGTGTGACGCTAATACACTTGCAAACAAGCCTTGGTGAATGGGTAGCATTGTGGGAAACCAAGCCGTTTTTATTGTGTGTCGACTAGTTCGAACCCTGTTATCGAGAATGTGATTAATGGAAAATGTGAATGTGTTTTGTGAGTGAAGTCTTGTTACAGTTCCATCGTCGGAAAAAATATATAACAATATCAAAGTAAAAGTTTTATTCCGGGATCCGCCATCACCGTCGTAGCGAAAGTCTGATGCCGATGGAATGAATGAGATGTAAGGGAGATGACGGCCACGAGGGAAGAGTTTTTATTACGTAGGCACGACGCAAGGCATGGCATCCACTTACTTTTATACATTCTCTGTCTCCACTAGCTCTAAGGCGGGCTACTACATATGCGTTATTCATTGGTTTTGTGTACCTTTGATCGATCTCCTTAGGTCAATTCCGGGCTAAAACTCTTCAAAAACTAAACTGATTAATAAAGCACTCCCGCCAACCTCGGCCTAACTTTAGAGAATCCCCTCTTTTGTTTGGCATTCCACGTGAGTTTTCGGCAGAGCTCCTCCTTTACCATCTCCCGCTCCTCTTTTTATACTTCCTCATCCCGTTCCAAAGCCTTCGAGAGGGAGGAAGTAAAAAGTTTGGGGGAAGCGTGTACACGTGATTTCCCCCCAGCCGC
>LYUA01006681.1:5116-15777 GCA_002093875.1 Calopteryx splendens | reverse complement strand
ACCTTCCTCTGGCCCCGGAACCACGACCCAACCGCCGAGCTGACGACGGGGACACGTATACGGACTTTGAGATGTGGGTTGGTGATGATGTCGTCCCCCCTTGCGCTCTTGGTTAATCTATTATGTCGCACAAACATAAGCCATCTACTTGACAGAAAGTGAAGCATAATATTTATGAAAATTATTTTATTAAAAACTTAGAATACATGGCTCTCAATGAAGATACAAAATAAAAGTTATAAACTCAGTATTAATTAGTTATAAATATAGCTATAGGAGAGCTTACCGTGTTTCAAAGTTGGATATTTACAATACCTACTTATAAAACTCAAACTCACAAATTAAACAAATAGTGAAAAAATTACGGAATACCTGGACACTTTGTTTCCAGAGGAACTTTCAAACAGAAAAATGTCTCAGCTGTAATTGATAACATTGTAATTTTAACATAATACTTGAAGCTTAACATCCAAATTAGTTTTTCTAGATACATGTTCACTTCAACTGTTATCTTTCCAAAAATATAATTTCCCAGAGGTGAAAAAGACTCATTTGAATTCATATTTGAAAAGTATGTATGTACATTTACATATACAATTTTTTTCTCCTTGACACTCACAGTGGGAGATAAAGCTGATTGACATTATGGTAGTATTGAATGCAATGCCACTAAAGTGCACTAAGAATGATGAGGGGCTATATACATTCAGATCCCCTATTCTACTGCCTTTTTGCTGAATAACATTTACATGAGTGCAATACAAAAATTGCATTACATGTGAATTGCAGCACTATTATTACCTACCCATAACATGTTTATTATAAAAAGAACACAATGCCTATAATTTTTTTCTAAAATAGGTCCAAAACAGTGGGAAGAGTTTACAAAAAATTCCAGGCACTAATCCAGCAAAATATGTACAAGAGGTGATCCATTTCATATAGTTTCCATCACTTCTACTGGAAACAGGAATATCATCATCCACTATCTATAACATGTGAGTTGCCTCTTATAAGTAATCCATTCATTATCACATGAGTGTGCACAAATATTAAACACAAATTCCACCCAACATCTGATCCTTCAGACATTGAAGGTGATAAATTAGGCATATCCTGTAGAATCAGGTATCACAATCAATTATTTAAAAATACTGTTTGCTTTCATCACAATTGGATAATTCCATGCTCAAAGAATAGAAGCAAGGATTGCGATGCACAGGAATGAGAAAACATTCACAATATTTCTATGCACAGCATTCTGGATTCCTTCTTGGCCCTTTGGAGAACCTGAAAGTAAGATCAATCAGTTTAATAGTCACTTGTCCACAATTATTTGGGAGTTTTAGTTAAACAACTTGTTTGATGAAACTTAAGTCCTAAAGTCCTTAAAGTAGTAGCTCTGACTACCTGTGATTGGTTTCCAGGGCCTGGTAGGAAGTGGTGTTTTCTTGCTAGAATACCATGGGCTGGTTGGGTATGAACGTGTGGGACTGAAAGTACTTGTTCCAGAATTTTCTTGAGGACTTTGGCATGAACCTAAAACAAGATAGTAAATGCAACTTTTATCCTTTGTTCTGGGTCTCACACAACACATTTCTGAGGAAGGATGCCTTTGATAAATATGAGACAATCACAATTCTATTTCATTTAACACTTCAAATCTGGTGACAATATTCTATTACTTTGCCTTTGATGGAATTTTTATTTTTGTACAGAACCATGGCATATAATTATGACATCTGCTCCTCTGAAAAAGCACTGTTGACATAAATGTCTATATGCAATCTTCACTGAATGTGTTAAAAGATGGAACAATGCAATTCCTATTCGATATCAAATCAATGTAAACTGAGAGTAGTTCAAGTTGCAGGATTAATATAGTAATAATAATAACAATAAATGTAAAAATAAAATAATGAAAATCCTTGAAGAATACCTCAATAGAATTAAGGGGATATTTAATTAGCCATGCATCTAGCCTCTTCCTAAATATGAAAGCATCTTCTGCTCTGTGCTAGGATGGCAACATATTGAACATCCTCATATTTATTTTATGGAATAAGAATTATAATTAAGTGCCAATCTATAATACTCTACCTTTCAATTATCTCTGCCTCAAGTGTTATAATTGTGGATATTTGATCTACATGAAAAGGTTTTCAGATTATCTTTAGCATAAAGAAGGGGTCTAAAGACATATATGCTAAAAACAGTTATAATACTAAATTTAGTAAAAGGAGGTTTACAGTGCTTAAGGAAGGAGGCATTAGCTATACATCTGACAGCATTTTTTTGAAGTATTAGAACCTGCATAACAGAAGTAGCGCCCCCCCTTGGCTCTACTCCATACCTTACATGACTACAAACAAATGCATAGTAAAATGAAACACAATATTAATTAGGGATCAATTTTCTTAGTCTTAAAATGTAAATTGCCTTGCTTAATTTGCAACAGGTCCAGCTAATGTGACTCTCCCATTTTAACTTCGAATGTATCTAAATACCCAGTAGTTCAACTGCCTCAATCTCTGTATTATTAATATTTAGGCTGCAAGTTTTTCCTTGAGTTTTTCTTGGCATTTAGAATTAGACCATTAACATTAAACAAGAACAAAGCCTGTCTTTGGATATTCTTGTATGCCATCTCTCCATCCCCTATAATGTTCAATTTTTGTATCAGGGTTTAATGATCTGCATAGAGAACTGAGAGAGAAGAATAGAAAACTGAGAGTAACAAAATGGAGTGATACATCATCCAAAGACCTTTCTTGTATTTATAAAAAAAACTTGTCCACCATTTTCACTGCCAATCAGGCAATCAAAAATTTCATCTGGTAGTTACACACTGGGATAACCAAACAACTGTTTAAATAATTGAAAAATATTATATACCAGTTACGATATTATGTACCAGTATTCATATGAGTTTCAAGGATTGAACATAGTAATAAGAAAGACTACTAACCTCTTTTTGATAATTTCATTCCATCGAGGAGTGGATTAACATTTCTCTGGCAGTGCTCTCCAGCCTCTTTTATATATATTTCACTATTGGTCACAATGGATCCCACAAAGCACTCATAACTCCCAAGATCACGCCTCTGTGTATACGTGTACATCACACCATCTTCTTCCCATTGCCCCAAGCATCTATATTCTCGTTCTGCAAAAGTACAAAATGTTTTTCAAGTTACAAGTAATGAATGCTTCATTTATCATCTTTGAGCTAACTATATTTATGTATTTAGTTAGATTATAATACAAAAAATCATGAAAAAAATAGAATGGGAATGAAAAAAACACAGATACCTACTTAATTCAATTTTGGTAACTCATGCTATAATATGTGCTGTACATAAATACTTTAAAATGCTACTTTATATACATTCTCAGCAAAAATATTAATATTCAAATGAAAATAATGAACAAATAATCAATTACCCAATGACCACTGACCCCAGTGGTTTCTGAAGGATCTATAAACCAATAAAATTTTGTATATTCTCCCAACATTAGTAACATTTAGTAATGAATTTTAAAATACAACTGATGTGGATTCACTGATAAGTAGCCAATGCAAAGGTTTTGAAGAAATGAGAGCTTATTGATGAATAATTAATTACATGTCTATTTCACAAAAATTATTGTGAAAATATATCCCTCAAGCACTAATGCACGCAAAGTTCATTCCATTAAGTACTTGCATTTTCTTAGTTTTTTTGAGAAGGTATTTTGCAAAAAATAAATTTATACTATGAACATATGCACCTATACCAGTTTTTCCTGGTGTTTGAATATTTAACTAATAAAAATACAAAAGAATACTTATTTCTTCTGAAGCTCAAAATTCAATAACAATGAATTGGTACAACATTACCTCTCAAGTCACTAAAGCTTAAGATTAAAATGCACTGTAACTATACATTCACCCATACCAATTAGAGATAAACATGCATTGTGACAAAGTGAATTACAATTACAAAATTAAATTGCACACACAAAAGAAGTAGATACCGTTACACTTTCTTCAAATGCATAGCATTCAAGTTGAAGGATAAAACTTCCTACAATTAGAGGTTAGTATGAAAACATGAGAAAACTCAGACACAAGGTCATTATAATGTGCATACAACCATCAATCACCTTGAATAATCCTGAGGTGGCTAAAAGTGTTATTTCCTTCCAAAAGATTTTGATGACTTAAGTACAGTGATGGCAAATAGTGATGAAATAGTGTATAGTGCACTAGCAGGAAGAAGAATTTATCTTCCTGAGACACATAGGTTGACTTTGTGTAGTGCCCTCTCAAAGTACTTACTGAGAAAACACCTTTTGTGCATTGTAGTCCTAAAGAAAAGTGAAGACATTATAAATTGCTTAGAAACTGCCTGTCTAAGAACATAGGTGCACTTCCGGTTGGTGAGTGAGAGATAACATGGTAATACACCAAATGTGAACCCATTGTATGGAACCTAAGTACTTAGGGGCCACTACCTTCCATTTTTCCAGCAGTGACATCGGAGTGCCTTGAGTCACGAGAGGAGGCAGAGATGCACCTCTTGGCTTGGTCCTGAGGGACCCCTGGATTGGCCCATGAAGAAGGCAAGTTGAAAGGGATTGCTACATTGTGAGAGCAAGGACTTGAAACCAAACCCCTATCCGCAGGGTTCTGAAGAGGCCTTGGATGATTTCTGATCGTGGCTGGCAATGGAAGCCAAGAAGGGGGGGTGGGTAGTGGTGGGAAACGACTTGGGGGGAATTTTGGTGGAAATTTTACAGTGGTTGGTGTAGTGGTGAATGGGATGTTCATGTTTTTTTCAGTTGTGGTCACTTTTGGATCTTTATGACCACGATGTTGTGGAAATGTCCATGGATCATATTCTGTTTCAAAGTCTTCAAATTCCATGGAATCACTAGGATTTGCTACTCTTTTTGGTCTATTATTTGGTTGAAGAAAACCTAGTTTTTTATCCACAAAATTGCCATTATAATTAATCAAGGGTTCAGGGGCCATTAAATGTCGTATTAAGTGAGAGGTTTGGATCATGTGACCATTCTGAAACTGAGAACCAGCCGAGAGAGAAGGCCTTTGATTTGATTTCATATATTTGGGTCCATTTGAAAAAATTGATGCTTCTGGAAAATTTGGCCTTTCAGTTGTGACTGGAAAAACACCTCTTTTCCATGGGACAGTTCTAAATTTTGGAGGCATAGAGGGGGTCTGGGTTTCCAAGTGGAGTTTTTCTTGAGCACGTGACCCTGCTATGCGAAAGATCCCTGATCCCACTTGAGTGGGGTTAAAAAATGTTCTTGGCCAATTATTTGAATTGAATGGTACATCTCTCCCAGTCCCTGAAAATTGCAAGTAAGATTAAATGATTTTAAATGTATCATGCTAATACCATCTTGTAAAAAGCAGAAACCAGAGAAGAAATGATTTAAAATATGGATTATGCTCATAATTCAGGGTGTCTAAGTATTATGGAAATATCAGTTGAAAATATAATTTATTAAATCATTTTGGCAAAGAGCAGTTTATGATTAAATTTCAATACTATGTACAAATTTAGTAATTTTAGCAGTACATAATTACAAATATTAGCACTTCATTCATAAAAAACTATTCCATTATATAGAGTAAATATTAAATAGAGTTCAAGAAAAGCTAGTTAGAAAACAGAGTGACATTTTCTGGGCAGTTAATTACCGAAGATCAATTGCATATAGTCAAGATTATGGTTGAATCATCTTTCACCAGGCTAGTATCATTTTTGTCTAAGAATTCAAAGGTGCAAATACAGGTAAAGGTTGATTGACTAAATCATTCACCATAATGGAATTAGGGTGATTGCAGTGAGCTGATTGCAAAACAATTGACTAAATAATAGTGGTAGTTAATATAGGTATTGGAAGTTCAGCTTGTCACAACCTGGGAAAGTAATGAGATAAGTACTGGAGTTACCAATGCCTAACAGTTAAAATATTAAGTTCTTAATTTTTTCAAGAATTCAGTATGCATTGCATTTATTTATCACTCTTTGAATACATTTTCTAACATGAATTGTAACTCATCAATACTTGTATGAATGGTTATCATATTCCATTAGGGTGGAAATAATAATAAACAGTGAGATTTTTACTTGTGCAACTGCATAATGATTATTAGAAATTCTGAACTAAGGCCTGCTCTAAGGAACATGCTCCAAGCAAGTGCAAAGGGAGGAGCTGAGGCAAGAAAGACAGCAACGGAAAAGGAAATAAACTCTACTCTTTCATCCCAATATCTGAGCAATGAGCACATTGGGAGAACATGAAGGTGATTGACCACCACTGTATTTAATGATTGATCAATACTGTTTCTATTTCAAATTCCCTTAAAATTGTCATGATCTAAGAATAACATATCAATTGATAAGAAGTGAAATTCTCCAGCTGGTAGGAAAGTGGTTCACTTTTTTTTGTTGGGTAACTTTTGTTTGTCATATAGTACACAAAATCTTTTGGGTAATACTTGTTATGGCAGCCAAGCTCAATGGGCCTCTTTCGTATTGGTTTTACACCAATCTCCTTTCACCAGAGAGATACACATATAAAAAACTGATAATTCTGTAATATCAATTCATTGATATTTAGCTACAAAAAGAATTCACATCAAAGTACTCTGGCTTACATTAGTAAAGAAATCAATGAAGAACAAATTATATTTGTAAGTTAGCATATGAAATTTTAGGGTCACAATAAAGTTTGCAAAAACTTAATTCCAAGTTAGATAAATAATAAATTGCTTTAAAAAGAGGTGGTCATGACATCAGGTTGGTTTTCCAGGGATACTCCCCTTTAATGAAAAAACATGGACAGCATATGGAAGATGGAATGACAAGTGCATAAAAAGATCTGAACCTACTGGAGACATGATGAATTCTTAAAATGAAATAAATTCCCTACTTAAAATGAAAACAATTACCTTCATATACTTCAGGTTCTGGTGTACAAGCTGATACTCTGTAGAACATTATTTCAGGTCTATTACAATCTGAATACAATTTTGCACATAAACCAGAATCATCAGGTATAAATCCAGTATATTCTCCTGCGATTGGACATGGGGATTCTCTGAGCACTTCCACTCCTAGAAAAAAATATTACTGGTAAGTATTGATAATTAGGTGTAATTAATTCCAAATTTAAATGATAATGCATGCAAAAATTATAATCATCATATTACAAATTCTATCATTTTCTTCATTTCATATTTATTTATTTGAGCACATATTCACACATTTAAAATTAATAAGGCAATGAAAAACACTATGGGTGACAGCTGAAAGAGTTAATCAATCTCATTCTTTAATTGATTTGAATAAAGTAAATCCAGATGCGTCACAAGGCCTCCCATTCCACCTCCAAAAGCTCTCCTTCGACGGATTCGAAAAGTATCCAACTCTCTTAAACCCATCAAGTGCATTCCCGGGTATAAAATAAGGGTGCACACGTAGAACATGCAGTCATGGACAGTAAGCGTTGGTACGAGGAGGAATTATGGGTACACGTTTGGGTAGGTATTCAATGCTACAGAAACTTGTGAACATTTCGTGACTTGGCAAAATAGAAGCCACCAAAAAATATGCCTCCAGCAAGAGATGAAAGAGGAGCTTTATCTCTTCTTCATTATGAGCGATGGTGGAGACCACAGAGGTCGGTACAGCAACACTCATCTAACTAAAAGTGTGCATTTAATTTTAAGGTTGCAGCACTGAGGATGTGGAAAGCAACAGGAAACCACCACGTGACTATTCCGAGAAGTAACAAATTTTTTTGTTATAAAGGACAAACAAACTTGATTTTTCCACAATTTATCAGTGCTTTTATTAGTGAAGCCTTGATGAAATCTCAAGTAAAATATTTCGCTGGCAAACTAGTTCCCCATATTGATTTCCAGGAGGGGGCTACCTGAGAGAGAAGAACGGTGAGGGTGATGCAAAATATATCATTGGAACCTGGAACGTAAGATCACTTCGAAGGTTCGGAAGACTGGAGGACCTGAAGGTGAACATGGGGAGAATGGGCATAACTATATTAGCATTAACTAAAACGAAATAGCCTGAAGATGGTGACTTCTGGAGCTGAAACTACAGGTTCATACACCCACGATCTATAAACTGAAGCGCAAGAGTGACGATAATGCTTCGAGAGTGTCGGAATGAGTGTGAAGGTTCGATTCTTCTTGCGATTAATGGACGCATTGTCATGGTTCAGACAGCAATTAAGCACCCTGACACCACAGTGATATATGCCATCGACGTACTATGAAGATGAGGAAGCAGGTCAGAGGGGTGAACGAAAGTAACAAGGAAGAAATAATTAATCCAAAGACATTGGAACACCAGAGGAGGGCAAGACGGAAGAACTACTGGAAAATAAAATTGGGAAAACAGAATGAATGGATAGAATGGATAATCGAATGCTGAACACACCTTAAAATGGTAGCAGCAAGACCCCTAATTCCTAAATCACCGCCGAAGAAGATGCAGGCAGAAGATACCAGGAGACAGGAATAGAATTCAAATCGGTTTGGTCGGTTCGGTTCGAACCGGTTCAAACGATTTCAAATCGAACCAAGTCAAAGATTGTAAAACCCAACAAAACACCGAAATCGACCGTGATACCTAATAACTCTTAGATAATGAATGGTCTCTTAAATCCAGTAAGCTGAAAAAAACCTTGAAAGGATATATTAGAAGGAACGTGGGATATTTAAGGAAAATCAATAGAGGTTCCTACCACCGATTGCATTGAAAGAAAATTTGGACAATTATGTTGAAACGGGCACAATGGAGGAATGATGGGAAAATATTAAACCTCAACCAACAAACGCTGCCACGAAAAACGATAATCTATATTCTGAAAAATTAATGGGCAGGCGAATGTGAAATGTTTCCAACCTAAGTCCGACTGCACATGCATCGAAGATCTTGACGTGAATCATCTACAGAAGGATGGAACGAAAAGTAGAATATGTCCTCGGTGAAGACCATTTAGAATTTAGGAAAAGAAAGCACACACCAGAAGCTATTTTTCCCCGAGAATACTTCTGGGGAAGAGAATGGAACAACAATGGACCAAAAGGCTTTCATTGCATTTGTAAACCTGGAAAAAGCATTTGATGTCAGCTTGAAAACAACGCTTCTTATTCTGAATGGCGTAAAAAGGTAAAGGTAGTAAAGTAATCCAAAACATTTAAAAAGACCAAGTGGATGTAATGAAATTTAGACCCAGAAGTGAAATAGCAAAAATAAAGAAAGGAAACAGCAAGGACGTACACTTCTCATATATTAGATTCAAGATCTGCATAAGTAAAGCAGCAAATGTAATCGATGGATATGCTTCAAGTATTCATGGTTCCGTTTTTCTGATGATATAGATTTCGAGGAAGAGAGAAGATATTTGAAGTAGACGCTTGCCAATTTATAAAAGGCGCTGAAGGGATACCACTCGAGGATGAACGGAAAGAAAAAATATTGTCCGTGGGAGAAAAGCTGAAGGCAATATTGATATAAAAATTTTTAACTTGAGAAAACGACCGCTGAAAATGATGTATTGCATCAATTGGCTGCAGTACAATCTATGTACGTACCATGTTGCATGCACCTCACCTGTACAAAAATCTTGAGGTCGTCTTGTAAATAATTAATTATCGGTATAATTATATGGTACCTTCGGTTTACATTGTACATGCGAAATTTGCTCTCGCAGTTACCATAACGAGGTAGTTGATGACATAAAGGAAAAACAGGCAGGTGTAACATTTAGCATACCTCAGTGAAGTGTGATGAACTATGCTTCCTCATATACTCGTACATAAATCACATTAGTTCCCACGTAAGTAGTAAAATTATATGATTTATCAACGAAAAATTACAACACTGGGAAATAAAAACTCCTGCTAATTGCGGGTTGCCTTATCGCGATTTAGACAATATTTTGGATGGTGTTGGAATGGTGATTAAAATAAAATAGTAAAAAGTATACAGTAAGACATTTTGGAAAAACAAATATGGGAAACGAATCTACAATAGACAGGAACAAATTGTGTAACTCGGTATGTGCGTAGTACTTGGAAGCCACTTGTACCGTCAACGTATTATTGAGCATTCATGTTGGAGGACATGAAATTAACATGAAAATGCATAGAACGAAAGCGTTCCGAACAAGTAATCAAGGCAAGGTCAGTTAAGAAACATTTAGTTCTTGTTTTGTATAGTTATTCCCTTTACACGAAATGTTTCACACGAAATAACGGTCAACACGAAAATATCTTTCCCTCCTCGGTTAATAAATCCCCGCAAAATTGTTCGGGTTAAACGACACAGCATTTGTGGCTGGATTTCCCGATTCACCATTTACTCAGGGTTAAGTTCTCTCCAAATTAACCACAAGACCGCCGTCAAGATTTTCTACTAAGCCCCCATTGCAACCGTAACCCGCGTCCCTCTTCCACCCGACCCTGTCAGAATTTGGATAGTGCCCACTATGTCACGCGGCTCGGGGGCTTAGCAGTCCAGTGGGTAGAGCGTTGAACTACTAACCGGAAGACCCGGATTCGATTCCAGGTGACGCCTCTTGGCACCCTCAGCTTCACCCAAGCTGTGTACCATTTT
>LYUA01006646.1:5487-20874 GCA_002093875.1 Calopteryx splendens | reverse complement strand
TGAGCAGGAGTGCATGAGTGGCTTACTAACATTAGTGTATTAATGGCTGGTGACCTAACACCCCTGCCACACGCCCTTGAGGGGGCTTGCGGGGTATTATGTAGATGTAGGAATGTTTAAAAAGAATAAAATGGATGTGACGGTCCCCGAAAAGTTAGGCTTTAACATGGGCAAATTTTTTTGAATAATTTATGGAAAACTAATAAAATTGTATTTTAATGTGAAGTTTAATTGGAATTAATCATGCTTCATTCAATATTTTATGTGCATCAAGCAATCCTAAAAATAGCATAGCAATGCTCCACACTGGAATTTAAGTGATAGGGAATTCATGATTTAATTAAATATTGTAAACATGTTTTAAACTCATAAAAGAAACCCAATACTCTGTTACAGAAACTCCCGCAGCCAAGACCACAGAGGATATACCATTACGAAGGACCATGTCCTTTAAACCTCCTTCATTCATAACTAATACAGCAAAGTCTCTGCGGACTAAGCTCGCCGGAACAAGGACTACACTCTCTGAGGGAGGAGAAGATGACGCCCCGTCCCTCTCATATTGTGACCTGATGACCATTACGCCTGAACTTACGTACGACATGCCACCAGCGCCAGGATCACCACTACAGACTTGGGGGTCGGACGTCTCCCTGGACGAACTCTCAATCTGCGAGGCGCTCGAGTTCCCATGCCCAGTAGAAGCCAAGCTGCAGATCGCAAGGTCTCTGCAAGAGGCTGCCAGGCAAAGACGAGCAGAGGCTGCAGAGGAACGCAGGGCATGGAACGCTAAGCCCCAACCGAACCTGCGGAACCAGAAATCCCGCTCTCTTGATTCACTGAACGCCAAGGCGGATGAGTCCCTGGAGAGCATGGCCGCTTCCATGGACACTAGGATTCCATCACCGCCCATCATGGATCCATTGAGCCCACTCTCCTCACCACCCCCGCGGCCACCTCCCGCCACGATGAAGCGCCGGAGCTCCGCCGCCACCGTCAGGTATTCCCCGGCCTCTACGCCCATGGGACTCCGGACCGCTGCGTCCATCTCGCTGGACACTTACAATCCCATGAAGAAGACCACTTTCGACTTCCCCACGCGTCCCCGCTCCCTCACCTCCACCGTCGTGCCGGATGAGACGATCCAGGAGACGGAGATCTTGAGCCACAAGGACAATCTGGCTAAGGGCGTGGGGAGGAAGGAACGGACACCCAGGGTCAAACGGAAGGGCAAGGGGAGTGGGAAGAAAAAGAGGGGTGGCGGCGTGAGGAAGAAACGGGAGAATTCCTCACCGTCCACCGAGTCTCCAAGCACGGACAGAGAGACGCAGACTGGAGACCTGGAATTGGAGCTGCTCGAGGCAGAGCGAGAACTCGCGCCAACGTGCCGTACTGTGCCCTTACTCGAACCAAAACCTATGCCACTCTCTCCCAATATCGTCAAGACTTTTCCGACGGCCTCTCTGGCGAGGGACGATAGCATTGATCAGTTTGACAAGGACACATTCCAGGAGAAGATGCTGCCGGAACGTTTCCCGAGTCGCGACGTTGGCCAGGCGGCCCGTCGGGCTAACCTCCGCCACCAGTGCTCCATGGACGAGACTCGGAGCGCGTTCAGCATCGCCATGTCCAGGAAGCGAGAGCAGGAACGCGAGGCAGAGTACGCCGCAAGGAATCAGAAGGCGAGGGACTCGGGTGGGAGCCGTGACGCGTTGCGGGATAAGACGACCCGGGATGAGTCCCGGCCGTCAGAAGAGCCGGGCAAGACAGGCCAGAGACCATGCGAGAAGCGGCGCCTCTTCTTCCTCCGGAAGCAAACCAACTCGGCACCGGACTCGATGGAGGACCACTCGACTGGGGCCAAGCCGAGGGAGCACCACTCCGTGAGCTTCTGCCTGGGGAGCAGGCGTGGAAAGGGGTCGGATGCCTCACAGTCGGGGGCTGGCGGGTCCAGTGGACATGCCCTCTCGATGCCACCAACTATACGTGAGTACTACCAAATACACACCATGACTCAAGCGTCTCCCGCGTGGTTTACAACAATGGAAATCGGAGAAGGTTCCTTCCGCCTGTCAATCGCTTGTGTTTCGGGCACCGAGGGTGCACATTTCTCTTCGTGTATGATTCGTAATAATTATCGTGCGAGATCGATAAAATATAAATGCACGCATCAGTCAGTGTGTCTATATGGGTTTCTTGTCGAACGTCGACATTACCGAGCTGATTGCGGTGCATACCTTAACCTAAAATAGGGTCAGAAAATTGATCCGACATAAGTATAACGGCTGTTATCACTTTACTGTATCTATTGGTACATCTTGACAACCTCACGACGGTGTATAGTAGGGGATACAAGCACCAATGGTAAGGAATGTGGAATTACATCATATTTTAGGGACTGTATTAAGAATAGGGTACTTCAAGTTTTTAGCGTGATAATTTCAAACTAATCGGACTCCTAACTTTATCCTATCGATACTCACAATCAAACTCTTCTCACCGGGTACCCTGCAGCGGTCGCATGCGTACTACAAGAGCGAACCACTTAAGTGCAGATTACTTCTTGGCGTTTGATCTTAATTTTACCCAGAGTAGTATGAACAGAAACCCATTTTTAATTTACCCTGCTTTTTCACACACCTATATGGTTCCTATGACAAATTGATGGCAATTCTCCTTCAAGTACTCAACCGAATCAAATAAACCTAGTTCATGCGTCAAATTTATATTTGTGCATATTAAATTAAAAACTACCCGAGGGCTTATTTAATAACTCATTTCTAACTGTAATGCTTCATATCATTTCTAAGATGCTTAACATTTGGAAATGTTCGAAAGCTCTACGTGAGCTTCCTTAAAATCTATTTGCCTTGATGGAATTTTTTTAGTTACTTAAATCCTGCTTTAGCTGTTTACAACAAAACTAAAATCTTTTATCGTTTCTTTTAAATCTATATGAAGAACCAACTGCCATTCCTTTTGAGACGCTTCAATGTGCATAAAGCCATGAAGAAAAATGCCGTAGAGGGCTAATTTCTGTTATCTTTCCAAGTGGAAATATTTCATTCAATTAAGTACACCTTATTTTGCCGTGTGGGTATCGAAAAGTCTTTTTAAAATTCAAGAAAACTGTGTGGATTTGCTCATTGCCCACGCCCTAATTTGCTACATCATGTGGAAAAAGCACGAGTAGTCTCTCGCACGACCGAGATTTTATCGACCCCAACCGGTCATTAACTATTAAATACATTCCAACATAGAATTAAGGTATCTATACAAGGAACCGTATATGATAGCCCATATAAAAATTAGAAGAATAAGATGGGCGGGACAGGTAGTACGAAGAAGGGAGGGATCCATCCTGCTAACTGTAGGAGGTAGAAAACCAGAAGGAAAAAGACTATCAGGCGCAGATGGTGGAACCAATTAGGGTCAGATCTTGCTCGCATTGGGGCTAAGCGAGAAGAGGCGACTAACCGTGAAAGATGGAGAAAGCATATTGGTTCGACCAAATCCCAGCATAGGCATCAACAGCCATGAATTATAATGATGATGATACCATTAAGGTATCCAATTACAGAACTGGCGATAATATATTAGAATATTTGACAAGAAGGGGACGTCAGAGCTATTATTAATGGCTTATTTCCTCGGATCCTCCTCAGCAGCTCATTTAAAAGTGGAAAGTTGCTCTTATACTCGCGATTGGCTGAATTTGTGGTCACATCTTTTTCTAATATTTTCAAGCACTATGTTTATGCGAATATACTGATTTTTAATGTTGCATACAAAAATATTTGTTCCATTTATATTTCACTATACTTAATTAAAGGTTTGTTTGACAGGTTTTAGCAACTCATTAATTTACAAAAAATGAAACTTACATTATCAACGGAAGATGTGGTTTCATAATTCTACTAATCTTTCCTTTACAAAAATCGTGCATTACAAAATTACGAGTCAAACATCCCATCACAATTAAATTATAAAACTTTATATTTTCAGTATTTATTTTTGCATGAATTACAGTGAACACTACTTTCCTAGCAAAATGGGATAAGAACTGATGAAGTCCCAATAATATCACTTATCAACCGTATTGTTAAAATTGGTTGGCTGCAACTTTCCTTTCTATTTTCTAATCTCTTTCTACACTCACATTTCTTCTCTTTCAAGTGTGCCACTGCCATAGTCATATGTGGTATTTAGGGTTTTTCTCTGATATACTTCTTACCGTTCGTTGTTCCTAATATTCATCCTTATGGCTGATGACATTTCTCAAGAGTCTATCGTTCCTTTTAAGCGCTTTCCATAGATAACTTTCTTCACCTACTCTTGATAGAACTTCTTCAATAAATACTGAATCCGTCCATTTGATCTTCATTATAATCCTAAAGAATCAAAATCATTTGGATAATATTTTCATCACCACTGTCACCCTTTTGGTCATTCATCCATAAAGAAATGAATTATGCAATATATATGTCCTGACCAAGTTCTTTTTACTCCCTGGATTACGTTCTTTTCTATCACAAGATAGATATTATGGTGGAAAGACTCTTGCATTATACTTTTCTGATAACTGTATGCTTAAGGCATTTATGTGTGATTTTAATCAGGTTAAATTAAAATTAAGTACCTACACTATATTAACAATACTATCACATAGTGTCCCACTTGGTCCCAGTCCTCTCCTGAAATTTTATTTTACTCTAGGTAATTTTAAAAATTGAGCCATTGCTCTCATTTATTACAGGAAATAATTACCATAACAGAGCGGAAAATCTTTTGCGTTACTGGGAAACTTATATTCAATTAAATCGTTGATTAATCAAACACTTGCATAGTACTGAAAGCAACTAATGCATACATTCATTCACAATACAATAGCACATTTGACCTTAGAACAGTAGGCTTCACGTACTTGTGTTATGCAATATACCATTAGTCATAAGTAAACGTAATGAAGAAGTGAAGAGGAGATACTACACATAAGCACATAATTAACATGGCATACCGAATTTTATTTGTATCAATTAAAATATATTGAAAATGAAGGAATAGACTTAGTTCAAAAAAGAACAGTACGATTTGCAAAAATAATATAATTTAGTTTACTTAGGCTTAAAAGAGAAATTGGGAATTCAGAGATAACGTCCTACCACCAACGAACAAGAAACTGTCCAGCGTAACTCTTAAATCATAACAAAACGGATAGTAAAAATTAAATTCGAGAGTGTATACGTGTGTAAGTTTCCATTATAAGGAGTGAAGGTTTATGTACATGTAGCCTCTGCTGAAACCATGGTAGTAGTTATGAGGTCAAATTATAATGATTTAACCACTATACTGCTGACGTATTTTGATTTGAATTATGCGTGAGTAACAAAAATTGTTAGCGGTGCATGAAACCGAAAATTGTCTAGATTGATAAATATGGCTTCGGGAAATATTTTAGAGTAGACCATAAAGATAAGGACTGCCTTATATGCGGAAGTATATGGGCCAAACCCATCGTTCATCCCAGCAATGTCGCACGCAACCAGTATGAATATGCATTGATGTCTTCCACTAACTCCCTCTGCAATACACTTCCTTCACCTCACTCGGAGAGCTATTAGATAGTCGATTTTTTCATTCTGTGGCAATCCTCCACTTAACGTATTTCATGTGGTCTACAGGAAATTTGGGATTAGATTTGATTTCATAAGTTATAGCTAGGAAAAGGTGACTTTACCTCGATACCTAATCTAACTACTATTACGGTCTCAGAAACAGAAAGCTATATGAAAAAGTAGCTGCAGTTCATGATTTTGAATGAAAATGGAAGGTATCCATTTAGTGAGCAATATTTAAGCAATTAGCTCCAAAATGCCCCATTGTTAAATTTCCATAGACGAAAAAATTAGGCATTGATTTCACCTTTCTTTCCATGAACTCCAATGGCCGCGTTTCGTACTATCTCACATAGGTTCAATCCTCGGAAAAACCAAATACCCCAAAAAGAGGGATTCGATTGCGTGGCCTCTGGGCTTACAGGCAGGAACTTTACTGACTTAATTCTTGGAACCAACATATTATAACATATCACGTCAGGTCTGAACAATTGACGGACGCAGGGTCTGTGATCAATCAACCAACAATCAATACGTAAATCCTAAAATCCAGTAATAACTTTATGCACAATGGTGAATATAGCTATCATTATAATCTATATATACAGTCTTTACGATATTCATTAACGCTAAATAAAATAAACGCAAGCAAAAAATTAATGCGCTCATTGTGAAAAAAAATGGAAAATGGTTCATAGTGATCATTCTGAAAAAGTGATACAATTTTGGGCTCAGGGATAATGACAATATGTCGGTATGATTTCACCATAAAATTATTTTTCAATGCATATGAAATATTTCTTCATACAACTGTGTACTAAAACTTTTCAATGCACCATTTAGACAACATCCGTAAATCTCATGATCGATTCAGAATACCTTGTCTACCAGGTTTCATATAAAATTTCTGGGTTTTTGGTTTGTTCGATGGAGTGTTTCTCCAATAAAATAGACTCTTACGCAACTAATCGGCATCAGATTGAAAAGTGATCTTCAGCACTACAACAAGTTAGGGAACATACTGGGTGCGAATATATGTGGTAATCAAGAAAAGAAACTTGGTAAATTGAACATAAAATTATTTATGAGCTATTTTATGCGAACTCGTTTATAAAATAAATCCTGTGAAATCTACAAAGTTTCTTTTCTTAATCATGATGTGGCTTCTCAAAGTAGAGCCTGAATCCATCGAATATATTATATATACTGACTTACTAATCTTAAACTTACTTAATATAAACTTACTTACTAATCCATCGAATATATATACTGACTTACTTTGCATTTCAGGAATAATTTGTGAAAAGCCAAGCACTTATACGCACTCCACAAAAGTGTATTCGAATCCAGCACGGTAATGGACGATGTGTTCGTTCTGGAATTGATCTGGGAATAAAAAAAAATTTACTTTTTGAGTTTTATTAACGACCAACCGTTGCCTCAGGGTTTTAGCTTGATTTTCTAGGTAAGTAATAATGGTATATATTCTTTTAAATCCGTTCAAACGTTGAAACCACGGTCGGTTGATAATAGAGATAGCAAAATTTTAATGGTTTTCGTTCCCGTATTATAATTCAACCAATTAAGGCCATAATCAGTGGAAATAACTCAGATTGTGTGTTAGACTAATTTGAGCGACACCAATTTAGTTTATTGAGCGTCTAACACCAAAATCTAGTCTCACCGATACTAGTATGAACTTATGAAGTGTAATATACATTATTTACAATTATATAATGCAATAAATTGTTTAAAAGTGAAGTTCCATCATGGAGTGGTCGGATTACAGGCAATTCCAAAACCAACATTTAGAAAACAGAAAAAAATGTGTGCTTAAATGCAAAACGATGAGGGAGAGAGTCGACACGAGTAGAGGTGGAATAATGAAACGGAGCCAGGGGAGAATGCGTTAAAATAGATTTAAAACCAGAAGGTCGATTGAAAGTGAAATGAGTTCGGAGGGACAAAGGAGAGGAGGAGGGCGAAAGGGGGGTGTATGGCAGGGGGGGAGAGGCAATCAGAGAACGAGGTGTCCACCGCACCCACCCACTCCACATTTATTTCTATTATTCCCTCCCCGCCCTCCATTATTCCGTTTTACTTTATTTTAGACTAAATTTCCACTTGTTTTGTGGCCATTGTTGGCCACCTTCGAACAAGGCTTAATTTACAACCTATACCTATCGCATACCAAGTCAAATAACTTAAGTTTCGTTTTTTTATGCATTAATTTCAACCTTATAGTTGCTACATAAGTACTACTCGTCATGAGCGGAATACTGGGTTGGAAAAATGACGGATTAGCAAACCAAAAGTCCTTGTTCAATCACACCGCGGTGCGTGTCCTGTGCTTGAGCAATGAGTAGTTAGCTTTGCTACAATATGCGATGTAATTTCTCGCGTAGGACTTAAAACCAGAAATCTGTTCATTCATATCTCTATTAGTTAGAAGTGCACCGTATCAACGAAAAGACAAAGAAACGAGATTCATAGGAGCGAAGGATGAAGAGGTCAATTCAAGGATTGTCTAAAGAGCAGAGCACTGATTTTCCGGAAACGTCGTTTTCCCAGGTACATTCGCTGGTAGCCAATGGAACGGGAAAGATCGTTGGAGAATTTACGATCGAGAATTCAAACAACTTAGTATAATTATAATTAAGAACCACCAAAAGGCACTTTACCTTTTTGTAAAGTTTCTCATGGGAAAGGTGATTGTTTGATGCCATGGCCACAAGGCTAATTGTTGCCTGTTATTTTGGAAGAAAATTCTCAGGATCTGAGGTTTCTGTTTCAGTGTCAGAATGGTTTGTTTAATTATGTAAGTTAATTCTTAGCTCTAATTTATGATTAACGCATATCATAAAACTCTCTTATTTCTGTTTTATCCATTCTTCAAGCCTTCGCTTTAATAAAGATTAGAAAAGGTTCCACCGATGAAATATTTATTTAACCCATCTTATCAACTCATCGTCAGTTTTTATCAAAAGCTTTTTTCACACGGTTTATATCCATAGTATTTGGTTCAAGTGTTCATTTATGCATGGTTCAATTGCACAACCTCCATTCTGAGTACCTAATTGTAATCATTTCAACACATGAAGGTTTAGAACAAGAAAAATAAGAATAGCATCCATCATTATCAATGAAATACACCGTCCGAGATTTGCGTCATTCCCAGCGTCATTGTGCTATTTCGGGAATTCACGAGAAGTGAGAACCCTACATTTATCACGGCTCATTTTACACATCAGGCTGTTAGCAATATAGCGCTGAAAGAGTAAAATAAGAAACGGGAATTGAGGTTTTTTGCGATCTCTACCAAAAGATATCCCTGAACTCTACTCTTGGCCGTGGCTTCGGGTATGGGGGAGATTCCCATGGTTCTCATATGAATATATAATTCCGTCGGCGGAGGGACTGCAACAACGTTTGCCAACGGCAAGGGTTTTCTCCCGTGAAAGGAAGTCCCAGTGAAGGGAAACGATTTGGGTCGGCTTGTTATGCTTCCTAACTCGAAATTGGCCGGTCGATGGGGAATAGTGCCCCGGTCACGCCAATTGGACTTGATGGTGCTCGCCGGGGAGGCGTCCTCTACATAAATTGTACATTGCATTCCTTGGGCGAAAGTTCGGTGGCAAACCTATTTATGAGAATTAAGCTCGGCAACCGAAATGTCTTCGTTGTCAATTCCTCATTGTGTAGTTAAAATACTTTGATGAATTCCTTCCTCCCGGCTAACTGGTCGTGAATAGTTGCGCAATGCAGTCTAAATCTCTTGATATACCCAGAAAGAGAATATTTCCCGGAAATTTAAAAGTATTTCATAGACAAAATATTTACTTCCAGTCTTATTCTGAGCTATGAATTACTCCGTAGTAACTGCTTTCATTTTATTCCCGGCCGTAAAGAAATTATGGTACCCTACGAATAATAATGGAGGTTTTTCCTTACACTTCATCCCAATTTCGTGGAAATTAAATACAGCCTAACAAAATAAGCTACATTGGTTGATATGGTATTTTCTTTGCATAGCAAAAAGTCGAAGGATTGAAACATATATATCCTGCTATTTTCACAGATTTGATCCGGACACCATTCAGCTTCCAGTAGAACTTCTCAAGTCTCATCAAGAAAACTTTTCAAATGGTCATCCACTTCTTATTAAATTCCATCATCCAATCCGTTATCATTTACTTTGTACATTTTAGATTATGTCATTTGGAGAAAATCAATGGAGAATTCCATCCCAACTTCAAGTAAAAGATCAAGTTGTACCATCGAAACCGTTTCTTACAGATCATTCAGCATCAAAATGTTTTTAGATTTACTTTTACCTCGACCATAAGACTTGGATAAGCATCAACGTTTCTCAATTATTTTCAGCAGAATACAAAAAAAGTAGTAACTCACTCAATCAAGTAAATTCAAAAATCTGTGATCTCATAGCCATCATTATAGTCCAACCCTGTCAGATTGGAAACAAGTGAGTGTCGCTGATGCATATCCACCTCGACCCAAAACCAGCTCATAGAGACAATTATGAACAGGCGACCTGCAATGGAGTTACTGCCCTTGGGAAATCAGATCAACAATGTGAGATATATCGTCCATATCGAAATAAATAGGCACTGCCCTTCATTTATAATCACAAAGATAACTAAAGGAATGGAAGATGATATGATGCTGATGGCATTGACCAACATTGCAAAGTTAAATAATCGTACTATGATAAGACTGGCGGGGAAAATTTTCGAAAGAAAACTTATTCCCTCTAATTAAACATCTCAGTGAAATCACTGCCACTATTTTCGGTCACAATCTTGCGAACTATTGGTGTAATGTATTAATGTCCCATAAAATCTCATCTTAACGCTTTACAACTTTTAATGTTAGCTGCCATTTTAACGCACAAACCGTGATTGAATTATAGCGCACCCTTCCTAAGCACATTTCCGGATTTGAAACAGTGATCAACAGAAGTTCCTTGCACAGATGGACCTGGCTGCAAAAAAATATTCAAACGCGAGGCAATAAGCAGTTGAGTTGAGAATATAGTTGTCGCTCTAAGTTAATTTACAGTCAATATATTTATTCCATCAATCGAATTATTATAAACTGTGAATAGGCGAGGTAACCCAGTTGCAAGCGCTTTCGTTTTGAATTAAAAACCAGGGAGGTTATTTCAAATTCTCCTGCTAAACGAAAGATGCATGATTTACTAAGAACCAGAAATTTGCTGGAAAACCACAAGAAGCACAAGAAAAACATTTGTCTAGTGAACTAAAGTGGAGCAGAAAACATTTTTTGGCTAAGTATGAGGTTACGAGCCACCGTTGGGTAGAAGACAGGTGAAGGCTATGAATTACATCGTTCATTCACTCTACCACAGTATTGGTACGGTCATAACTCGCTTGAACGACAGCCTAGCATGCAATTTCCAATGGAACAATGAACTCAGTTCTGAGGTGAATATTTTACAACAACCAGCCTTAGGCTTTAACGATAGTATTCGCTGATATTTCTGTTGTATCAAGTATCAAGTTGCATTTTTAACTTACTTATCTATAAATCAGCTTACCAATTGGAGCAATATTGGACCTTTAAAATATCAATTTCAGAATTTCCTGAGATAACTAATGCAATAATACCAGAAAAATGTTTAAGAAAAAGAATACAGAGAAACACGAGATATGAGTATTAGCTTCCATCTCTTCACGACTTTTCCCCGTTTAGTAAAGCGAAGTTCCTTTAAAATAATATTTCTCGTGACGAAATGTAGGAAACCTGTTAAGGCACTTCGTCACCGCTGGTTGGAAACTGCTCATTATAGCACACATTAAGCTTCCTTCACCCCCATTAATTCCCCTTAGAGTTTTGTTCGTTCTGGATCCAATTCGGCATCATAAATATATCTCAAGTGATTCATTGGCGAGAGATAAGGAAAGAGTAACGGTTTCGCAGGCCACGTGAAGAGAATGCACATTCGGTGGTGACCAAATAGTTGTCCCAGGACTCGAAAAGGAGACCTCCTCGAACGAGAGAAACAGCGACGCACGAAGCCTCCTTCTAAAAGGAATGAATGCAGTACTCGATGTCGAGGATTAAATGGCACGCTGTGTATGATCAAATCTGTTCCCTCTCCACGTAACCCGCCTGACCTTTAGGGCACTCCTTTCTCCCCAAAACTCTGTGACAGAGGCACTCCCGGCCCCTCCACACCCCTCCGGTCCCTCCCATCCTCACCCCGCTCCCTCCGCGTCCCACCCCACTCTCGCCAGTCCCCCCGCACCATCCGGACCGCCCCCTCGAGCCTCGACGTGGATGAGACCGGAGGTAGCTGTCGACGTAGCGGCGAGCTTAAAGGGATGGAACGGCAAGAAGGGGGAGGAGCATTTTGGAGAGGGAAACTTGAGGCAGTCGAGGAGATTGTTATTTTTCCGGGTACAAGGCTGTTTGAATAACTCGAGCACAAAAAGGCATCTGCGTAAAGAACGAGAACAAAGCGAAGTGCAAGAGGAATGAAACGTTTTCCTCCCCCTCTCCCTTTTGAAGGGGAGTGAGAGGTGGACGGGGAGAGAGAGAGAGAGAGAGGGAGATGAAGGACATATTAGAGCCACGGCCAAGAGGCAGGGAATTATTATTAAATGAATGAAAAGAGATTCATCATTGGATAAATGCGACCTTAGTTTAAGACAGGGAGGCTAATTCTTGAGACCTCACCTATGCAACTGTTTATTCCTTTATGTTGGTTTGTGGTGAGTGGGAGAGAAAAGGAACCCATCCCTCCACCTTGACGTAAAGAAATAAATAATACACTCCGCGCCATCTCGTTGGTGGGGAGAAACTTGAAGTATCACCTAGCATAAAAGGGAGAAGGAAATTGAAAAGGGTAGCATCAAGCCTCGCTGAATACAAAGGGAACCTCAGAAGATCAAAACGGTCGTAATTTAATCGAAGCAGGCTGTACCAGGCGTAGAATGCGAGGATATCTGAAACATCTATGGTGATTGAAAGAAACACTTAGTTCCACGACAGCGTAACAATGGAGTTTGGGAGAAGAAGGAAGCGTGTGAGGAGTGAAGCATGAATAAAGTTTAGTCCTAAGTGGGAGGCAAAACACTGAAAAACAATGGAGAAATGTAGTAAGAAATTGATAGAAGGAATTTATCATAACAATCGTAACATAAAGGTTAAAGCACATTTATTAAAAAGAATAAATTATAACACATAAAACAAAGTTTATTCGTGTTTTATGAACATAATCAACAAATACTCATACAAAATTTCTGTGTGAAATATAAAGGGCTCTATTTTTAAAATCTTGACAAATCCAATTATCCGAGTCTTATTTGTATGCCCAGTAATATGTACCCAATTCTATTCCATCATATGAGGGATTTTTCTTAGAAATTACATACACCCATGATTATAAGCACCTTATCATTATTTGTAATATATAAATTAACCACTCAGTACGTACACAAAACCTGTGTGAAATCTTTCTCAAGAATTCACATTTTTATCATGCATCTCTCCCCATTCTCATGCTACGCAATCCATTATATTCCCACATATCTTAAATCACCGATGACTTCAACGAATTTTTTTGTCCTTCGTTCTGTATTATCCTCAAAAGTGGCATGCCAGTTATTTTAAAAGTATATAAACCTTTTAATTAGAATGTTTACTGTTATTAGGTATTTTTAATCGTGTTCCATTGCATGGCTGTGCGGTGTTTGAAAATAAAACCTAGCAATTCCAAAACCACTGTCGGTACCAGTGGCAAACGTAAATTTGGCATTCAACTACAACTCAATCTTTGAATTTTCATTTAAATGCGTCATTTATTTATTCCGTGGATCCTACGATGAGAACATGAGAAAATGAGTCTCCCCGCTATCACTGGAGGTATGTTCCCTCTCACAAGAATTCCGTGAAATCATGGGAAGGACTTTGAATAAATAGTTCCCCCAAATCGAGTTTGGATGTAAAATTTCCTTACGTAATATACTTTTAAGAGAGCTCCAGTCTTAAAAAAAGGGACTGGGATTGGAAAAACATCGGTGAAATAGAAAAAATTCCATTTGAAGGCAGAGCTTCAGTTATATGTCGTTGAGAAATAGAAAATCAACGCTGAAAATGAGTTCCAAGTAATAAAAACACTTTATTCCTAATAATTTATTTTTCCATTCGCAGAGTTTATGGAAATGTTTGTCAGCATCTTGGTCACAACTTCTCAGTCAAAAGCGGAAATCAAAGGCGTCAAAATACTCTAAAAAAGAACAACCTTTGTGCTCCATTTTGTTTGTTACAAAGTTGTAATTCTGATTAAACCTCAAAGAAATTTTAGTAGGCGTAGGTGCTTTTCCATAAATACGAAAGAAGTTTAATAAAGAATGATGATTATGGGTAAAATTTCTCGGGTTTCCCTAGGGGTCATCCTCTTAACTTTTCAATGTGCGACTCGTCCATTTTCTTCAGGGATCCAGGAATCCAAGTTGACCAACAGAAGATCATAAATGATGATTATTTTTAATAATATTTTTTTTACTCATCCTATAAATTTCCATGATTTTTTTCTCTAAGTATTACCCATTTGAGATAAAGCACTTGGCCCACCCTTTCTTTCAGTCTTCGAATGCATGCTGGAATCCATTTTACTGTAAGCCATTCAATATCTCCTCAGCAGCTTTCAACTCTTGTTTCCGATTTTGAAAAACGCTTTCCTTGAATGTGTTGAATGTCCCCACATTGGGGAATAGGAAAAAGTCACATGAGGCTATGTTTGGACTATTGGTAAGATGAAAAACACAATTGACTTTCGTGAGATATCCAGCAAAAAATCTGCGATGTGCAACCTTGCATTATTATGGAGCATCAACTGGCCTGTTGCTTTGAAATGTGGCCTTTTGCGATTGATATTGCTTTCGAGAATTTTCAGAACATCATATACAATTATATCATAGACAGTAAGCTTAATTTACAGTTGTGTGTGCTAATTTGATGTCGACACTCCATTCTCTGAATATCGAAATTTGACATTACCATAACTTTCCTAGCAGAAGCTACCTCTTGGGGGTTTTTCGGAGTTAGTGATGCTGACCATTGTCACTCATAGTTTTGCTGCGTGCCCTTAGGATCCAAATGATGAAGTCGAATGAAGTTTTGTTTGCTGTGGTAACCTTCGAAAGAAACTCCTCATCTTTCTGCAACATGAATTTCAACTGCGAAAAAAACCTGCTCGCGAACTTCCTTTTCGCGAACATTTTTTTCGGATATGAGCAGCTTCGGAACCCTCCGCGTACAAACAAGTCTCATATGCAGCTCCTCTAATAGCAATGTTTAGGTGAGTCCCAATGAAATGTTCATTATTTCTGATAGTGCTTTAAACGATATTTGACAGTCATATTTTACTGTGGCAGCACCGGTGTTAATGTTTACTTCTGTTGGAGAAGTCACTGGGAGCTCCAGATTCACCTTCCTCTGAAATTTTGTTGTCTCCTCTTCTTAAACATTTAAATCGGTCTTCTAGCTCTGCTACGCGAAAGAAGCGACTCTCCTTAGTATCTTGAAGGATTACACAGGCCTTGGATGGCATTTCTTTAGGCGAAAGCAAAATCGTATCTCTCGTCGCGCGTACTCCATGGTTGCCGTAGGCAAACTGAACGTTTTTCAACTTGCAACCGCTGCCGCTGACGCAATACTGGAGTTTAAACTATTAAAAAAAGGGAACTGCATTCATTTAGGTTGGAAACTCAAAGCGCTGAAACAG
>LYUA01006629.1:15522-26756 GCA_002093875.1 Calopteryx splendens | reverse complement strand
ACTATCTTGCCTCTGGGTACTCGGAAAACGTTCCATAGATACCTTACATACGAAAAGGACGATGTTGACATTTGCCTTCTACCATGTTCACTAAAATTGGCTTCCATTTCTCACTACTAAATTCTGTGCCTCATACCTTTAAGCTCTATTTATTTATTTATTGCACTATTTATTCATAAATCACTTATTGACCAAGAGTGACCATTATATTTGCTATTCTACTTTTCTCTTTTTTCATATTTTATATTTATTATATTTCTCTTTTAGAGATTTCATTCTTATCTTTGTTGATTTTATCACTATTACTTTCTCCTACGGTACATGATTTCTTTGTTGTTTACAATGTTTGAATCTAAAACTGTCCATTAAACTGTCACACTTTTCGGAGACGTCGCGGTCGTCTCTTCATTTCCAAACGGCCAATATATATAAATGCTCCCTCGAAAGCACCGGGACAGGGGGTGAAACTTACAGTGACGAATCACCCGTCAATGGCTTTGGAGCGACTGCGGTAGAGTGAGTGACGGCAGAAGGTCGAAGGAAGATACTTACACTGAAAAACGTTATCCTATGAGAAGTCAGTGACGAACTGGTATTTTACGTACTCCTTAGTTGGTGTTTTACTCAATAAGGGAGGATGCTCTATTGCCAATAAGATCAGAAGAATATTTTTGGATAATTCGGTGATACACTGAAGGCCTTCGAGTGTATGTAGGTATACGAACCTGTGATAACCATTATCACATTAACACGATTTCAACCAAGGAATATTTTTAAGACGATCTGTGAAATTCAGAAAGCAATCTAATACGTACGTGGTATCGATGCAGGCGCAGCAGATGCGTCTCATGAATCACGTTTTCCGAAGGATTTTGATGAATGTGATGATGATAAAGATAAAAATAACGCATAATGCTAATAGATTATACGTACTATAAATCATGGCTTCAGTTAGGTTGTCCATTTTGTCCACGTCCTTCGTAATAAGAATAAGGTGTTTTGTGGGATACAGATCATACTTGTGACGTTCTTACTTGTGCACAGTGTGCATGTCGGTTGAACTATATAAAAAATTTGACTTATTTATGACACTATGTATAGCTACATTTCTAATTTCAGATGCACAGATATAAGAGGTCATAATGGCAGGTATGTTCTTTCTTACTCTAAGATTTAAATGCTGTATTTACCATAAAGTCCAGAATTGCAATGCTTCTTCAAGATTAACCTATGATTAAAGAAATCAATCGTTTTTTATATTTAAGGACACAAACTACTTGTTAATTGTATGCATATGCTATTCAATTCGCTAGTTTTCGCCGAAAAATGGGAACTAATTTTGTTCAAATTCCCTCACAGAAATCGATAACGAACCAGCCACCTATTAATTGAAGAAATTGAAACTTTGCCCTGAACATAATGTGAAAATATAAAAACGGCACTAAATCCCCTTTTAGGAATCGGGAGGGTACTCCGAATAAGGTCTTCCCACTTTAATTGTAGCTCACAAGAAACATATTATATGCAGATTTCTTTTCATCATACTCTAAGGGCGAATGTATCAAGGTAAGTGTACAAATACAATGTAGTGAAAAGCAATACACGAAGTTCGTTACTACACACAAACAGGTAAACAGAAATTCCCAGCAAGGTAGATGTTCGTGTCAATGTATCCATCCCGAATGACTGAAGAAATATTTTCCTATTTGCACCAACATTGTCAGGGTGATATATTGATCAGATATTTAAATTTACACTCAAGGTATTTCGTGGCATACAAGGTAATATTTCTTCAGTCTACTTCAGTCTACTGCTATTAGCTGCTAGAACACAAGTTACTTTTAGTTTTCCACAGTCTCGCTTTAAATTATATGTATTTCTTGCAGAGCGTGGCCCTCTAGCTGCAGATGTCTAAGTTTGATAGTTTTATTAATGGCCCAACTTAAGGTTTCAATTTAAACCTATTTTTATCATTTAGTACGGTTTAAATGTCATAAATGCAAAGATATCAGGCGAAAGACAAAAAATTACGATTTTTCTGGGTATACTTACGCATGTTAGAACCCTCACCAATTTCCGCGCATTACGAATCTTTTGATATGTTAACCGAGGCTAATTCTGATGGAAGCGGAATCAATGTACTACACGACAGATCGGATAGGAAAAGCCTGCTTAAGCCATTTTATGCACACAGTGCAACCTTTCTCGTACGTCCAGCGGAGGAAAAGATGTCTTAGAATGAATGTTTCCGAAAAAGTAATCCCAGAGCTTGAATCAGGTGAATGTCCGACTATAGGCAGTAACACCGCTTGTTGCAGAATGCGTATTTGAAAATCCAATCGTAGGTAGAGTGTGCAAAATACTGTGATTGAGGTAAATAACTACTCATTCGATATTCGCCTTCGGGTAGCTGAATATCCAGAGCACTGCCCAGTCATTCGGCGTGGTAGCCCCGTTTGGTAGAGTTTTACCACTGACCGGCGAGTCCTTAGTTCAAATCCTGGAAATACAATCCAATCCTAAAATCCAGCCGAGACGGATTTCTTGTTACTGAAACGACATCGGAAACCGAATGATAGAACAAGGAAAAAGGAACTGGTGTAGTTACTACTTTGCACTGATGCAAATTTCGCATGTATTAAGGCTTAGTATTACGTGAACTACCGACTCACTTATGAAGACCAACCCTGGAGTTGATTACTATGAAAATGTAACCCAGAAATATCTAATGTGATAGCATTGGTGGTTTCAGCGAGTGATTTCACCAGAAAATAAAATGAGTGCTTGGCACAATTAAAGAGGACATGTTTTGTCAGTACATACGGAGTACTAGCCTTTTATCTAGGATATCGATCATAGTAAGACGAGCACCAGCGAGAGCAGAACAACCAATGTCGTCGGCACTCGTCCCTATTTATCTTTACGGGACTTCACAGTAACTTTACGGAAGACGGCTTAATACAATGAATACGAAGTTATTTGCCTAGTTCTAAAGCATATTTACCCAACACATTTGTGTGAATTTATTTTTTACCTCTAGAAAATTGTTTATTATATTTGGTTCCCGTCCCATCCACTACCTCGAGAACATAGCCAAACGGCTCACACGCCCGATCGAAAATTCAAAGACTCAAATGGTCCGAAAAAGGAAGGTTCTGAGTCGATGTGCTGCCACGACTCCCGATTTCTGCATACATTCATAATAATTGATATGTCATATGTAATGTTCCCAGGCAAGCCATCACTGGAAATCGATGGGGAAAGCCGAGGTAAACCCGAAGAGATTAGGGTGCAGTGATCTGACGTGAAAGATTTATGGGAAGAGTGAAGACCTTATACGGGAATGGGTGGGGATTTATTTTTCCGGTGAAAAATACGAAGCACGGCTTGCGACGACCTGACTGCAGAATCGATAAGCACAATGGCTCGCAGAAATTCTCTCGAAACATTTAATCCGTGGATACGCATGATTTCCGGTTGCCCTAATTGGAACAAAAGGAAGATATTTCTGGAATCGGCATTAGGGTTTGTCGTGCTTCACGGGAAAAAGAGCATATTTGAGAGTCTCATAAACATACGCCAATGGATCGTGTTAGACTATCTGGTGCGTTGATCTCTCGTCTATATCTTTGAAACAAATGTAGCTGCTTTGAGTACCCAAGGCAGTATGAATCTGGTAGCCGATTTGAAAAATGATGGAGACTCCGTAAAAGTGACATGAAAACAATGAAAAAACAATATCATTCTTAGGGAGACCGTCGTACGATGAGCTCTAACATCTCGAACGCAGTCGTCACTTTTATCACGGGGGTGATTTAGTAACGTCTCGAAATGGCCGTTCATTTATATTAAAGAGGTTATGACGTCACAATCATCTATCATGGGCTTTTTCACAAATTTTTTAAATGCCGTTTCTGACAGATTTTAAAAATAAAAAAAGGCATATTTTCGTTCCACAATCTTTCATCTAGTTTCCAAGTTATAGCCGGCTAAACATCGAAGTACCCTGTCGCTGAATGGGTGGGCCCATAGTTCTTACGTCACAAGTCGCTTCCATCCAATCACAACGGTGATTACAGTCTATATTGCCCTTGCATTGGCCGAGTCGAATCTGATGACGAAGTGGACGGAAACTTTAAGAGCATTTTCATTCTATTCATACGAGTGACCGCGGCAGTGAAATTTTTTCACTATATATTTTTTTGGGTCCATCAATTGAAAATTGAATAAAACTGAGGTTTCGAGTCAGAGTGAACGACCCCACTCCCAATTCCTGCACATGAAATTTAGGATTTACCAAGGGCAAGATGTCAAAATCTCGTCATTAACGAGGCTCGACAATGTCGAACCTTTGCTGAACAGCGCCTCTGAATCGACGTTATCGCCTCTTAGTAAAATTACGAAAAGAACCAACACGAAAGAAAATGAATCATGGTTTGGAGGATTACCTGCTGATACATATCGTCAGTGCTTAAGGACAACATGCGTTTTTAGGAATAATTATGAACTCTAAATTCAAAGTAATTACATTTATACTAAAAAATGGGATCAATATAGAAAGATCATTAGGAATGGTGGTTACGTATTAGTTTTCAATCCTTTCATATTTATTTGATGGTCACTGAAAAGTTTTACCTAAACATGATTATATCTGGTCAGTTTTACCTAAGCATGATTATATTTGGTCAGTTTCACATGACCGTTAATGAAGACGTTTTTATCGAGCTTAAGAGAGAAGATTTTAACGAAGATGTACCAGATCCTCTGTGATACGTACTCGTAACAATAGCCTTCCGAATGAATATAATTGTCCCTTTTCCCAAAAGGAAGAAGGCAGACGAACGACAACTCTTACGAACCATAAGCCTGAGCACAAGTGTATCGAAGATCTTGATAATAATCTTCTACAGAAGAATCGAATCTCAGTAAGAGAAGCTTAAAGACTTAGGAAAAGTAAGGCGATAGAAAGAGCAATTTCAGACCTGGGGCTAGTCATATAGGAGAGAATGGCAAAGGACCAACAAACGTTAATCGCATGTGTAGCTCTGGAAAAAACATTCCCTACAGCGTATTGTAATAATATTTCAAACGTTTTCTTAATCTTAAGAACAAAGAAGTGCCTTACAACGACAGAAAAATGATCCACGGATGGTTTTTAGACAAGCGGGTCGTAATTAAAACAGGACCCAGCGGTAAAGAAGAAGGGAGGTAAAAAAAGAAATGAGGCAATGAGAATGGACAATAAATGGCATTAAAGGAAATCCCCCAGGGTGTTCGGATTCACGGAGAAAGGCATCACTATATTGCGTCTTGCTGACAGCATATGTGTTGTGGGAGAGAGAGAAAGAATATTTGCAGAGGACGCTCATTAACGCAGAGAAGATTATGAAGAGGTACCACCAGAGTATCAACAAAAAAGATTGTGGTCCATTGCAGAAAAAAACGGTAGCAAAGGCATTAGATATGGAATAATAAGGTAGAAGTACCTCAAGGAGTTTCATTTGGAATGAAATTAAAGTAGCATTGGAAAAAGGAAGTGGTCACTAGAACAACCCAGGCAGAAGAAGGATTTTACCCGAAAAAAATGTCTACCGAAAGCCGGTAACACAAACCAGGAATTAAGGAAGCACCTAATCGAAGCGTGTGTTGGGCATACCTCTTATGTTGCAATGAGGCAAGGACAGTTAGGGCAGTAATGAAGAGAGGATTGAAAGCATTGCAAAAGAGGTGCACCGTAAGTATCATGAAGCACAGAATGGGCGGGTAAAACAATTAACGAACAGGTTCCAACCAGAGTAGGGGAAAAAATCTTTAAAAAATCTTAAAGAAATAAGATGTAATTTACAACGGAACACATTTTGAGACCAGATGGACTGTTGGAAGACAGTAGTCGATGGGGTTATTAACGAGAATAACTAACTGAATAGGATGGCCCCGGGTGAAATAATTAATTAATCTGTGGCAAACGTTAAAGAGTAAAAAAATGTTGGTATGAAAAGTGTGGCGGAAGAGAGAAATGGGTGAATTGCAGCGTCAAACCAATCTTAGCCCTGACGGCTAATTATGACAAAGATGACCCGAATTTACCTGAAGTATGGATAAGAAAAAACAGAAAAATTACATCTTTCACGCAGCCAGTTTATAAAAATAAAATTAAAGAAATTTTGAATGCGATCCCAACAAAAAAATATATTTGTATTTTAGCTAAGCAGCTTTGCAACTCTCAATGGTGAAATACTAAAATTGTGGATTCTTGCAATTTCTCAGTTAAATATACTCTAGATGCATAAAAATAACCCACCTTACACTACAGAAGTTTTATTTATTGCAAGAAAATGAAATGCAAAAAAAATGAATTTAATTTTAATAGTGGAATGAATGGTTAAGTGAATTGGATGTAGTACAAGAGTTTACGTTGGACCAGGTCCAATGAAATATGACGCAAAAACCTCAAGCTAGGTATTACGGCTGTTACGCACTGAGCATTTAAAGTGTCAGTTATCAAACAGAGTATACAAGAGAATGCTTGCTGAGCACAACATTTTTACTAATTTTTGATTTCTTTTCTTTTTTGGAAATCCAAGCGGCAGAATGACGCCTTCTGAAACGTTTTCCCAACAGGTAATATTACACGAGAAATTAATCAGACAACATAAAAAAATAGTGTACGACTTCAATTTAGACTTCAGAAAACCAATAAGATGCACCTTGAGCTTTAATGACGGCTCAAGTTATCCTCATTGTTTCTTCAGCGTTTGGATCGTGAATAAGAAAACGGTGTACTGTTCTTTCCCATCATTCCCACCAATCACTTACCCACAATTGTCACGGTGTCTCCATTTATTTTCTTTTGTCTCGGCTACAACACTACGCTCATTACGCGCTACTCTACGAGCCAAGTAAACATTCTTATCTCCAGGTGCTCCCAAACTATAATTAAAAACCTGCTTACGCACTCATTTTAACTTTCACCTCACGGTTGAGTAACATTATACCTTGAAAATGACAAGTTTCCAAACTATTGTCAATTAGCGTTAGAAACAGTTTAAAAACCAATGCGTTTTGAAATTCTTTAGTATTTTGACCAAATATTTTCCAAAATTTACACCTGCGAAACATTCTTGTGCTCGCAAATCTTATGCCTACCCATTCTGGTATCTTAATTACCTATTTAATGTATTCGGACCACTTCCCGAAGATTTTAAGATCACGAGTAATCCTAGTCCTCTTTTTCCCACTGAGTGATCAATTTGATGATGGCTACACGAAAGGCCAAAATTTGTTCTTTGGGATGTTAAAAAAATAAACGCCCTTTCACGCTGACGATGAGATTTTAACGCATTTTGCCGAGTTCTGGACGGCCAAATTTCCGAATCCGCAGTTCATCCACGTCAAACATTCACGCCTTCTTCAATTACAAGAAAATACATGATGCGTGTCATAAGAAAGATGACCCCAGCAGGTGACCTCACAGACCCCACATAATTAATTATGCTCCAAATAATCGAAGACGTCGTCGCCGCCCAGTGGATGTAGCGCCCGACTAATGACTGGAGGAGCCGGGTTCATATCCGGTTTACGCCTCTGGACACCCTCAACTTCACCCATGGCGTGGGATTTTTTGGGAACCAGATATCACTGGGGAGCCGGAGGTGGCAAGGGAAATGAACCCTAGGAAAGGTGGACCCTAGCTTAACCTGCAAATTCCACAGGCGTCTGAACTTGAAAAGAGCCCTACTACCTGAAGATAACGCGTATTCGACGAAACTATTCGTACTTCAATAAAACTTCAGAGTACATAGTGTTCCTCATTTCATGAAGATTTTAAGATGAGAGGTTTCCATGGTATTACAGTTGAAATCGATAGATGGTTACCTTGGTAATGAAAATAAATTCACCCCGTAAGAGTACTCTATACCAAACTGCGCTTTTATTTGCCAGAATAAAACGCTTTCACTTTTTTTTGTCAGTTTTGCTTCTAAAAATAAGAGCTCTTGATTAAGACAATTATTATCTATGGAATCTATCTATGGAATTTCAACTCCCTTACCGATTATAAATTTTAATAGAAACGCTAAAAGCTTAAATATCACCAGTCAAATAAACCGCAAGACATCGCTACATATTTTTGTGTGCATTACGTTTAAGTAGGAGAGCCTTAGTAAAATGTTTTGCCCATCTTTTCCCCGATTGGAACCACTGTGCAGATTTGCCTCCGGTTTGACCCCGGGGGGCACCGCATCTTATACTTCGACAGTGTGTTCCTCAGGACTGTTATAGAATGTTCCGTACCTCGAAAACGGAAGATAGCCAAATCATTCCCATCCACCATGGTGACATTAAGGGAGATCATTAAGGTAAATTATTGAAGTCTAGGAACGGATCAATACTAACAAATGGATTACTTTTATGAACAGCACGTGAATATTTGGACGAAACTTTCACGGATTTATAACAAGTCTACCGTTCGAAACGTAACTGGCAGGTATATAGTCAGGTAATTATAGAAAGAATGGAAATGAATACTTGAATAAATACGAGATCTCTTGATTTCAAAAGAGTCTTCAATGACGTCTTTCAGTAAAATAACCCGGAAAATTTTTATAACAAGAATTACAAAGTGATATAGTAGAAGCGGAGGGATAATTATCGCCCCACTGTAAAATAAAGTAACTATTGATACCAAGAGTCCATGAGAAGCCAAGTAGCGTCCGTTATGCGACAAGTATGATAAGAGTCCTCAAAATTGATAACGCACTAACGATATAAGTTTCCAAGTGCAAAGCAATGTTAGATTTTTGCCGAAAACATGGTCATATACATAGTGTAACGAGTCCAGCAGTTGTCACGCTACTCACTCGTAATTTGAAAAAGAGTACGGAATGGATATTAGAATTACATCAGGGCATAGGTAGAGAAAATACATTTTGAAGCGAATTGGGATCATGAAAATACAAAAAATATAAAAGGGATATTATTATGTATCTCGGAAAGAAACCAAGAACTTATTTATTTGCTCAAAATTGAAATACCTTTCATGGGGAATTGCACAATAAGCATATGTGGGTATCCTATGATGAAAATTCGGGTTGTTCGCAAATTTGATTGCAAAAGTGAAGAAGAGGTGCCGTTTCAAATTAGTTTCACAACATTTAGAATGCGTGGAAAGTGTCTGGAATTCATAGGAGAAAGTGTGAGATCAAGGAGTCACATAAAGCCTAAAGAAGATCCTCATATTTCATGAAAAAGCATTACGGAAGCAAATGAAGTATGACCGGGTCATCGGAGAAATAAGGATGGGAGAAGGGAAGAGGAAAGGAGAGAGATTTAAGGACCTTTCAGTGAGTCGTGTATCTAAGGTCACATTCTTTTGGCGTCATCGAGCATACCTACTTCGTACCGAGAGTCAACAAAGGATAATTTTTCCTTCGAAGGCTGCTTTCGTTTGGCCTACCAACGCGCATGTAGCAATAGGCCTACCTTTTTTTACGAAGACCCAATTTATCCATACGTTTTATAAATAAATATTGAAAGGAAAAATCCATAAAATGATTTTTATTACAAGTGGTACGTTATATTTTACATGAAATAATATACACCGTATTTTTCAACTTAACTTTTTTAGATAAAACTAGTTTCGACTCACAGACGCCACCCTCGGTACTTCAGGGACAATCCGTTCAATTTCGTTCCTTGGAGATATACGTAAGATACGCAGAACCCAATATAAAACGATTCGAACAGTGATTTATTCAAGATATACTATTTTTGGAGGACAGTGGAGGATATAAGGAGAGAAATAATCTTGACAATGACTGGTACAGGTTCTACCTTTCTAGAAATTGGTGACAACATTGAGGTTATTTGGTTTCCGTAGTTATATAATTTAGTAGATTTATTATTTCATCCGGTGGGAAAGATTGTGCGTTTCCGATAACTTCATCTCGTTGCACCATTACAGAAATGTGAACAATCGAATTTTTAACACATCGAAGAATTGCTCAATGATTCTCCTTGCGCATTATCCTGTCACTATACTTCCAGTTACTGCGTATCGTACACGTTGTACTCATTACTTCGTCTATGTTCAAACTGGTTGGCATTATGTTTTAAAAAATTTTGAAGCTCACTTCAACTTAACAACATTTAATATAGCAATTAAAATCAATGTTTTTCAGGAGAAATGTGCACAGTAAGCGTCCAGTTTACACCTTCCGAGTTTATAAACTGGATATGTGTATCCTTAATCAGTTCAGAACCATTAATTAATCCATTGATTGATTCAAAATGAACGAATGATTAATTCATTAAGAAATTTGTACTGCCATGTAATTCCTATTTATTTCTTTCATAGAACCTGTTTTGATTTAATATTCCCAAGCAATATAACATGCAAAACAGTTTAAACTACTTTAAAAATTAATATAATGTTAAACCTTGTTCTGCCAGAGCATCATCTGACTTTCTTTATTAAAGAGTGTATCAGTGGGGGTACGTGGAGTGATGACAGGAAAGAATGGGGTAGTTTAAAGGTGGATCAGTGGAACCGTGACATATAGAAATATGCTACAATAGTACTTGTTGAATAATAATTATTAAGCAAATAATATCGTGAACTTTCTGTAATGATCCCACATGAACTCCCAATTTACATTCCTAATGCTCACCCACACAATTTTCTCATGCACATTTGTTGAAACTCAACCATTCATAAATCAATTCAAAAACGAAAGGAAAATATGAGAAGCTATTGGATTCAACCTTGAAAAATGTTTGGAATTTCCGATACCGATGAATCTTTTTTACTGAAATATCATTCTTGAAAATAATTCATACAAATTACCCACGTGCTGTCAGTTTTCATGATGTATATGTTTATTGCCATTAACATACGAATGTGACCAATGATTACTTTAAACATCTTTTAGCGAAACGTACATCATGTTTAAAAAGAAATGATTAGTGATCAATCACAGATATATTTCGGTAAGAATGGGCATGGAATTAGATCTTAGCAAATCCACAGGAATGAACTTTGACACTAATTCGCTATCAATGCAAAGCCTATGTAAAGTACTCCAGAAATCCGTATTACAAATTAATAATAAAATGTGTAGTCATCAGCTCTTCCTTTGACATGGACTATTCATTTTTCCAAAGTAAGGAAACAAGCTCAACTGTACTAGGCGAGGCATGGTGGAACAACATCTTAAATCAAAAAACCGACAAATTTG
>LYUA01006627.1:34759-47415 GCA_002093875.1 Calopteryx splendens | reverse complement strand
TCCTCCCTATGGTTGCTTGTCGGGATGTAAACCTGAATTACCTTTACGTTCGGACGGACCTAAATGCAATCGGAGGTCTGAGTCAAGACCAATGGTGGAAACCAGTAATTATAAGTTCAAATTTTAAATTGACTTTAACTTCGTAGTTGCTTGATCTACCAATTTTCATTAATTTATTGATTGAAATATTCGATGAATCTGCCTACATGGCCGTTGGCCATTCCCGCATTCATATGCTATCTCAAGTTATGTGACTTTTAAAATACTGTCATAGAATCATGTTCAATCGACTGTTTTGGAGTTCGTTACGTGGTTTTCGCTGTGAAGAGTTAGGCGGTTAGAATTATTATGTTGCTGTAAGTTTTACATGAAAAAGCATTTATGAAGCCACCAATGTTCAATAGTTTTTAAGCAACGTTAAAAATCTACATATGCATGGAAGTTTTCTTAGATTGAGGACCTATTCACTTAATTTCCACATCGTGAATCGTCGGAACACTGGTTCTGATTCCATCATCCACATAATAGCATTTTGGCATTCCTGCCATTAATTTTCTCGGGATATCCTCTGAGCCTATTCCAATCACTCCTAAATTCCCGCACTTTCACGAAATATTGCATATGAAAAACTGAACGCTTAGTCCATCATCTAATGCGATGTTGCCCTACACTACTTTGTCTAACACTTGGGCTATTTCTCCTAGGCCCTCCGCCATGCTTTCCCGGGGGGATGGAAAGAGACAGGTGCCCACCAGACGTCTTTTTTCGGAGTTTAGTTTAATAATAAAAGTATTTCGAATTTTTTTTTAAATTTCAATTTCCGCGTTTTCGCAAGATTCGGCTCCTTTCCCATGCTGCCGGGGAAGGAATGCTCCGTGGCCGCAGTTCGGGATAGCGATGAAGAAGCGTCACATGGAATGAAGGATTGAAGGATTGAAGGAGTGAAGGATTGAAGGAGTGAAGACGGGAGCACTACTTCCGTTGGAGATATTTCCCAACAGGTAATTCGGAAATTTCGAGGCATACGTTTGAAATTATCGATTTTTCGCGGCTTGGAAACCGCAATCGCAGTAATCGTCCTCGCTCACCACGCACGCCCTTTCGCCCTTAATGGGAATCATCTCAGTCATGGCTCCATAAGAATCGGTTCCCTCAAGATCAGCGGCTCGGGATGAAGTGGAAGTTTAACGAGGAACGAAAGGTCAAGAGTCTTTGGCCTTGACCAAAGGTGAGAGGGGGAAATCGATCAATCCAGCCCCCTTACCCTAAGAATCCTCCTATCTCCTCCTTCGAGTGATTACATTTCTGTCTCTGGCAACCAAAGGGCCATTGTGTCCTCCACTTCTCCACTCCTTGGATCTGCCTGACCAATTCCATCCGAGTTTCGGCTGGACTCAATCAGCCAACCGAGTAACAGGGACAAAAGAACACCGTGTTTTTTAGACCCTACACTTCAGAGAAAGATTCTACTCATTTCAAAGAAGTAATTATTGCCTTTACAATTGACGAGGAGCATGCATTTTCGAGAGACAAGTGAAAATGTTTCCATGGTGACCATAGGTTATCTCAGAAGAACCGAGTTTTTATACTACAACGATTTCAATTCTGCTTTTTAGGTATCGCTTGTAATCGTTTACATATCGCTTTCTTGTAAAACAAGAAGGAAATTGTAGTTTTTTACTCTTTGAATTCCGATCCTTCATGAAGAATTTATTGCCAAAAATTCACTGATTTCTGGTGATTAAACTGTTATAAATCGATGTACTCAATTAAATTTAGGCAATTTCCTTCCCTCTGAGTCAATACAAAACGTAATGCGTGGAAAAATGGTATTTCAACAATCGGATATAAATGACCAATATTTTTCATCAAAAGTTCTTCCTTCAATGGTAAGAGATCAGTCACACACATCAGATGGTAACTGATCAGTCACATTTGCTCTAGCGTATTTTCAACAAACATTTTTTAGCCACCTTCAATTTTTAATCTATATCACTTTGAAGAAAGCATAACAAAATATAGAATTCTTTATCAAAATTGACTTTATCAGTCACACTTTTGAGCAATTGTCTGTCTTCCAGGAATATCCTTCTTAACCGTATTTTGGTGTCCTCCCGTATAACACTTAGATTAGTTTTGCTTTATGGTTTATAATTGTTTTATACTATGCATAACGCATTTTGTAAAATATGCGTTATAATTTATACTAGCTAGATAGATTTATCCTCCATTATAATGCCAGTTGATCCCTTATCATATATGGCCTTTCCTTCCACTGTGACTCCCTTGGAAAATACACTCGTGCCTCGAATCGTGCCAAATTCCGCTAACTTCCTCCCTCCAGAAAGAGCCATACGCTCATTCTTTTTTGCTCTCCCATGACCTTCCTTCTCACTCACTGAGCTGCTCATATGAATTTCAGAGTTCGCCTTCAATTCCACGCATCTAAGGCTCAGTGGTATGTGGCCCAGCGAACTAGTGCATTGTGACGGTTCCCCCCCCCCTCGCTTTGCTCGGTCGTGGGTTCCTTTCGAGGGAACGGATCTGGGCGCCAGTGCAAGAAGAAAAAAATAAGGAGGGATGGGAAGGGGGAAGTTCCGCTTGCACACGGAATAGGGGTAGGAAAGGAAGGGGGGGGGGTCAAAGGGTTTCTTTGTGATTTCCTCAGACACGCTACAGGCGTCACCGTGCCTTTTCCATCATCATCGGAAATCAGGTGGAAAGGAGAGATAAACCGAGGGAAATGAAGGGGTGAGAACCGAGAAAAGAAACAGGAAAGGGAGGAACACAAATTAGAGGAAGAGGGAAATGAGGTGAACAAATCCACCGTAATTAGGTTCACGGCTAAACGCAATTACACACACAACAACAACGATCGCCGCTGCTAAACTACAGTCTATGTCTACAGGATGAGAGCCCTCCTCACTTGAATCAGAGATATGGACGAGAAATACTTTATTTCCTGATTTGATATTTCGGCTGTCTTCTTTTAGTAAATCTTTGTGGAGTTGATAGAGAGGGCGATTTTATCAAGGGAGTAGAAATTAGAAAAATATATTAGTCAGTTTTAGAAATGAATTGTTAAAAAAATAGTACAGTAAGTACAGTCCTGCGCCTCCCCTGCCTCGTCTGGCTGGTGACCTCTGGGTAGGAACAAAAGAGTATATGTATGTATTTAATAAGCACATAAACGCACGGCTTCCTTTTTGATAATTGCATCCGCTTTGGACGTACTAATTTTGAATGTAATACCATTAAGCGAATATTGATTAATTGACCGCTAGAGGCAGTACTACCGAACGAACCTTCGGGTTGATTACTGCGATTTTGATTCAAAGGATGTCGGATGGGACGTTTAAATGCGATCCCTTCCGTATTAATGGAAAACTCAAAGTCCCTTTCTCCATTTTCCCCAATTAAAAACCATACTTACGCCTTCTAGTACCAACACCAGGTCAGTTCGTAATGATTTTAAATAATATTTCAGCTAACAACAGTAACCTCCAGCCCTTTTGATAGCTTCCACCACTATAATAACATTGCGCTTCTTTAAATTAAATTCTACACCCTGCAAATATATAGTTAAAATAATGCTGTTTATGTAATTAATAATAAATCATTGAGTAATTACACCGTTATCTTATAACTGAAATCGTCGCCAATCGTAGGGCGACACGTCACAATTATAAGGAAGCTATGCACTCCATCTATGCTGTGTGTTCCATCCAACCCCATTTCTATTACTACTCAATTTAGCATATTCCGTTGCCAATTTTGAATAACTTATTAAAATCTGATATTTCTTGGATCTCCTCATTCTAGGCACGATTTACGTGGCCATGTATTCATAAAAATATAATGATATTATTTTCTGCCTATGGTTATCAATTATTTTTATTTAATAAACACTGGAATATATGCAACGCAAACTTTGATGAAAAACAATGATCCCCATCCTCATCAAAGTTCGAGTCTAAATTCATTTTTTAATTCCATTTTTATTTTTAAAATATATTTCATAAACCCATAGTCAATCATGAAGTTGTAATGATAAAAATATTCAAAGTTTTTATTCCTTCATTAACAGGCCTAACTATTCATTATAAAAATAAATTAATGTATAGTAAATTTAAATTTTAAAACAATATTATTTAATTTTTAAAATTAATTAACTTTTGTTCATTTCGCTTGGCTCTAAAAATACACTTGTGTAAAAACATCTATTTCCGTGTGCATATATTTATCACACGAAAGTTTTCGAAAATGCTGATTCCGAGCTCTGAATTCGATTAAATTCAGCGTTTAATTTAAGGCCACTATACCGTCACACACGTCCCTTTCTCACCGCCTGCCTCTCTCTCAAAATAATTTCAGCGACAGGAATAAATTTACTGTCAAACCGCCCATTTCAATGTTAGCAGATAATAATCAAGAGTGTGATTTTCGAATTAGCACTTAGCGAGAGGTTTCCAAGAATAGGTGGGCTGCACCCACCCTCCTTCCCATTCCGTGCGATGGCGGGTGGCTCCGTCTCTAGCCAGTTGAAAACAGCCCAACAGCAGCGGATGAAATGGATGTTCCTTCAATCGGAATTTCTTCACATCTCAAACACGGAAAACAGATTTTTCTGCAGTCTTCTGTGTGCGTGTAGCGAGTGTGGACAAGGGCCTTTTCGTACTTGTATTTTCCATTGGTCTTCGAGGCACCTGAGATTTCGCCTTTCACTTTTTCCCACATTAAGTCTCGATGCATGCAAGTAAAGAAGGCTAACTCATTGATCTTTTCTTCTTCATCCTTTTATCTAGTACGTGCTGTAGATTTATGATGAAGAAGTACTTTAGCAGTGAATTCATACCATCCACGATAACTGCCACCCGTAATATTGAAGTGATGCAATCGTATTGTACGATGTTTAGAATTTAAGAAACTAAATTTAAAATTCAAAAAATAAATTAAATTTCATTGGTTTATGGTTAAGCCCTTCTAATTAAGGGGAAGAGGCGAAGAAACCTCTTTTTACACACTCGAAGGTGTTCCAATTAGTGCCACTGACCATGTGAGATACTTGTGTGACACCGGACCCTGCTGCTGAGTGGGGGGGGGGGAACAAAACACTCTAGCACGTGTGCATGCGGTGTGGTCCTGAAGGACTATACTAAAAGGTGGAAAAGTGAAAAATAATCTCGGTTATCGTTGGTTAGATTGTAAAAATATGCCGCGAGCATGTGAATACCATCTAAAAAAATAGTGATGCAAGAGTTGACGAAATACAGAGGGCAAAAAACCAGGTTGGTGAAAAACCATAACGATGCAGAACGTCACGCATACGTGATTTGGGATGGGAATCATCACAGGGGAGCCGAAGACTCCAAGTTATATTTTGCGAACTAAACAGATACAAATATTATGATTTTTACTTTCGACGTGGAGGAGAAAGTAATCCATCCCTAACACTGCCAAGTCGGAAATTAACGACGAAAAGCTTTTCCACCGAATTCACCACCAGAAGAGAAAAACACTAACAAGTAAGTAGATCATCCATTCATCCATCCATCCATCCTCCCCTTTGCACTCTCTCTCCTTTCCATTCCATGGCCAGTGCCCTTATAACCCCTCGCACACGTCCTTGAGACCTGCTTCCGCGCATTAAGATGTACGTATTGAGTGTAAGAAACACGAATATTCAATCCATAATTCAAGAAGAAATATTTCTCTTACTTTACCAGTGATGTCTATATGTAATAAATGTGTAACTAATATGGGTTTAATTGATTCCTCTTTAAGGTAAATAGTAAAATCGCGTCTCCTTCGTAGATAAGGACCCATCTGTAGTAAATAGATGAGATCAGTGACGACTTGAAGATGATGCGCAGCGTCGCCCGACTACACAATGCAGTCCAAGAGGAAAAAGGAAGAGCGACAATTGGATACTGAGTATTAATGCGTGCTAACCTAGGCGAAGTTTTGGACCACGAAGATAGAAAGTGAACGAGGGACAATTAGAAGTCAGATGTAGTGGATGGAGGAGTTGTTGTGTATAGTAGTAACGCATTTTTAAATTTTGGAAACCGACGAAACTCACAGAAGGAAAGAAGGAGAAAGCGAATGGAAATATTGAATGGAGAAGCAGCGATAAAATATATCGTTGACTGAATTAAGGAATAGAGTTTTTGAGGCAAGTGTTTTAAGTCGTGTGGAAATTCATCACATAAACGTTATTTTTTTAAAGTCAGACCAAGGTTAAATTTTAACTTGTAGGTAATCAGACTTTCTTTAATAGAACTTAAATTAAAAAAAAACAAATCAGTGGAATGGTTCCATTTCCACACTGATTTAACTTAAAAGCTAAAACAGTTGACGGCGACTTTCACTTTCCCCACTTTTCCAATGGCCCGGAAGAGGGGGGGGGAACTACGGATATCAGTCCAAGGAGGTGGCACGTGACCTTTTTCAAGATAAAGAGAGTTTCTATTTTATCGTCCCAGTATTTCCCTAAGAGGAGGGCTTTCGAAAGTCGTTATGGGTTTCGGGATGGATATCGGAGAGCTGGTGGATCGAATTTTCGTTGCGGAGGAAAATGTTAAGAAATTGGACGATGGAAGGCCATATTTCTCCGCTGAGCGACCAACTGAGGAATCGCCGGACCGCATTCAGGATAAGAAGGAAAAGCTTCGCAATCTTCCCTTCGAGTTGATGTTAAAAGCTCTGCTCTGCTGATATCTACATACTTCGGAAGAGTGTAACAATTTTGAGTGGATAAATAAACTTAATTCCTGAACGGCATCTTCCTTCCTTCCAAGTGAAGAGCGATTTCGAAGAGCGGTGAAGCGGTTGTCGAAGCAGTCCTTCCCGATCGCATGGCGAAGCGGCCTCATCGCAAAGCTTCATCAAAATCAAAATCAAATTTATATGTTTCGGCGCATTCAGTTTTCATAAATAACAGTTCCGCGTGAAAGCGTCCACGAAATACATATAGAACGCAAGTTTGGAAAGGCACCAATTTTTAGAACAAATTTTACAAATTCGCATTCCTTGCAATTAAAACATTTATAAAATTCTGGAATTTCAAATGCATTTGGCGCGTAAATGCTTAGCAACATCCATGACAAAGGCACAATTGACCTACTAATTCACACAATTGTGCATAGACATCAGGCGAAACAATATGGAAAAGTCGAAATTGTGCATCCCCCAGCTCTCAAAATCTCGAACCCACCGCTCGTGATTGATCCTCCAAGCACCCACATTGTCACTCCGGCGAACACCCGCTCAGCTCACTCGCTCGCTCCCCTCGAATGCGAACGAAAGAGGAAGAGGGGAGGGAGCGCCCCGGCCCGGCCCGCCCCGGCCCGCTTCCTCATGGGCACCGCCGGTGGCCACACGCCGATAATGTCGGCCAAAGGGAAATTCCGCTAACGCGTCGACTACTCGAAAGTGAAGGAAACGGTAAAAAAATTAGAATGATTTAACTTTTAAATATTAAAAAGATACTATTTATTTTTACCATTAAGAAAACGTAAAAGGATTTGCGAAAAATTTATTTATGAACGAATATCTGATTACTTGTATGAGTAACATTTTCAGTGCCTAATATAATTTGGTGCTTTTTATCTATATATTCAGGCTCAGTAATAGTATAAAAATGAAACATTTCATTCTGCAATGAGGTGAATGGTAATACACTCGATTCCGAAGTGTGAATACAAACAGCCCAATCATGATTCTTATGGAAGCTACAGAATAAATTAATATCCAATAAATTTACTCACGATTGATCCATGATTGATCTAAAATGGCGAACTTCGCTTGATAACACCAAAAAAAGGTGATGGAAATCACGTAGGAATCAATTTCCCGAATTAAGTGGAACTGATCCACTTGTGCTCTCCCAATGTGTTACGTTGCGTCCTGAGTTGAGCTGAATGGACTGGACGTGGAAAGAATCCATAACATTGCCAAAACCTATTAAGCACATCGAATTTGAGTGATTGAGGTCAAAGTAACGGCCAATCACCGTTTTTACGAGCTAATTTGTGTGCTGCATGGCAATTCATAGAAATTTCACATTTTACATCGGATTATATTGAAGTACCAGGCTGAGGTCAATCACTTCCGAGTAATCGCACCGACTATAATCAGGGTTTGTTAGTTGTAATAGTGAAGAGGAAATAAAGCGATGCAACATTTATCAACTTACGGCCTCCTTTGCGACATAGGTTAGTCCTCCTTTTTCAGGAAAGAAACCTTTCCACGGAACGGATGTTCGGATTTACCTGTAAACGAAAAGGATTTTATTTTATTCAAACATAAGAGTGGAAAGAGACTGCAATATATTGGTATTTTGTTATTCAAGAAGATAAGGTCTGTAAGAAACAATATTATGCACAAACATTAATAAATTTATTAAATAGTAACAAAGGAGTTTTGAAATAGCCTGTATCCAAGCCTTTGATATAAACTTTAATTTAAATGCAGATATTTTTTCATTCCGCTCCTTTCCTTCCAATGTAAAGGAAAATCTTCTAAACTCCATAGTATATTACCAATGATAAGTTTGAGGAAAAGATTAGAGGCATTTTCCAGAATCTATTTATGCTCGATTTGCTTTCCAGGGGATAGTTCTTAGTTTGCGCCTATGGATCTCGCGACTCTAATCCCGTAATATTAAATATAGCTCCAATAATCCCGTTTTAAATCGTTTCATAGCATAACATTTGGAGAAAGGGGATTTTTGGAATTCGGTATTGTGGATTATATTGAGAGAAACCTCTGGAAGCAGTCATGCCCAAAGCACGCCCACGACGCACATCGCTTTTACGAAGGGATGGGAGTTCTTATTATGGGACTGGGATTCGTGAAAGTTCAAAATACTATTCAAAGAGGCTAAAATAGAATGCTTATGTTTTTCATACATTTCACTCTAAATCTCTCTCCATCGTACTCTGGCTGTCTAAGATGTGTAGTCCGCACAGAATTTGGGGACAAAGAAACAAAACAAGAAATAAAGGAGGCAATTGATTCCGCTAAACAACTTCCAAGAGTACCCTTCCAAAAACACCCGATTCCGGCTTTTCAAAGAACGCTGGTCTCGAGGAAGACGCACTGATTCGATTCAGCGGCGCGAGAACGATTCGATCCTTCGAGTCGACCTGTCGATCGCCGGAGGCGCACACTCGAAAATGGCGTCCTCCGCTCTTCAATCCCCTCCGAGGATTTGCCTCCCCGAGCAGACGATTGAAAAGAAGAAGAACAAAGGGAGGGAGATTCGGATTGAGAAATGGGTCCGGGCGCCCTTGTCGATTGGGGTGGAGGTAACGGGTTTCTATTGGTCCGCGGAACCAGCAGAGAGAGAGAGAGTTCTTCCCCCCCCTCCTCCCCCCTCTCCCACTCCCCCCGGACTGCCTCCAAGTGCCTTTCTGTGCGTGGCGATCTCCTTTTACGCAGCACCCAAATCTTGAGAGGCAGCGGAGGATTAAGATGAGGAGGGGAGGCGGGCGGATGGGAAGAGCGTCTCCGTCCAAAAAGAGAGAGGGGAGGAGGAAGTCCGCATGGGCAATCAAAGAGGCACAAACTGTCTCCCGGAAGGTGGGTGCCCTTGTGCCTTCTCAGATGAAGATCGCAAGCGAACAAAAGGGCTCTCGAAGGACCACCCTAAGGCCCTTTCCCTCTCTTTCGAACGAAAGGAGGGCCTCGGACATCGAGGCCTGCCGGTCACTTGGAATGGCTTGCATCCCGTGGATGTGATTGGCCACAAGCGTGGATGTGATTGGCCACAAGAGTTGAGAAGGCGTCCAGAAGGACAGACATTTTCGCTTACCGTATTCGAATTCGTTCCATGGATTTCTTATAACCATGTGCGAAGCTAAGGGAATTCCAAAGCCTTATGTTTGCTCACACTAGGTTGCACATGCGGTCATTTGACTATGAATTGAACAGTTCAGATCTTTATTTTAAAATACATAGCCGATACATGATATATATCTCCAAGCTCTAATCAAAATTCGCAATAATAAAAGAAAAGATTACGAAATTCATATAAGGTTTATTGGCACTGCCTTTGGCTGCCACTTTCTCTGTCGATGCTCCTCTGTTTACCCATCTCAGATTCTGAATACACCTTAACCCATTACTTTCCTTTTGTGGAATTTAGCTAGTTGAATTTAGTCGTAACTTCTTTTCTCAGTTATGGAGGAAATTCAAATACACATAATGTTTTAAATTCAATTGAATAATGCATTACGGAATGGAGAAATAAAATCACTTTATCGATCCCTGTCAATTGAGAGAATGAAAGGCGTCGTATAAAACGAATAGAATACTTTTATATTAATTTAGGTCTTAAAACATTACAATTAAAAGTAACATGTATTTTAATTTTTTATTTATATTTTCTTGCAGAAAAATTTAGTAAAAATATGCACGCTGCAAAAGTCATCACTTGATCACAATACGAATACTTGCAAACATCAAGACAAGAGTGCTGTTATATTAAAGGCTACTTATAGAGAGCGTGAGTTAATTGAATCATTAGAAATATACTTTCCTTTAAAGGTTCTATAAGCAGAATAAAAAAGCAATCCATTTCAGCCAATTCTGTCAACGATAGAAACGACAGCGTGCCAAATACAACCTCCAACCACTCAGGGAAAAAAATAAGTGACATTGAAAATAGTTAAAAGATTGTACGATATGATTGAAAAAAATTGAAAAGAAGGAAACCGATGATTGATGATTTGGAAAAGGGACCGACTAACTTTTGTGGACATTTAGTGGTAATGTATTGGAGAATTCAGGCTCTAGGTGAGGTGCTAAGAAAGAATAGCAAATTGGACATAGGGCCAGCCACACGGCGAGTGAAACTCAAAGGAAGGCAGGAGGTGGGTAGAAATAAAAAAGGAGCGTTCAGACCCGGGCATTCCCCACTCAGAGCTACAAATAATTTAATAGTCCCTGTAGGTAACATGTTTCAACACATGATTTAACAGCATTTAATAATATTTGGTGCATAAGGTTTTTAATATATTTGGAGCAAGGGCTAAGAAAATGTAAATTGACATGTGGCAATGCGAAATGGATGTCGGGTAGTCAATTTGGCAGCTATGCGATCGAAAAATATATCGAGAACAATAGTTTTAATTTCCGTCGTATTCCTGAGGAAAGGCTGCTAATCGAAGCAAAATGCACCAGCCACGAAGTTTGAAAACAAATTTAACCATTTTCCGATCTCAGACTGCACTAACTTAGTAAATGAATATGAGAACGATGAAGGATTGATAACAATAATAAACGTTTATTTTCGTAGGCCTATGAAGCCCCTGGGGCCGAAAATTAATAATTACATCACGTATTATTTGCAGTATATAAATAAAGTGAAATAACAAAACAAAATACACAACTATGTAGAACTACTCCAATTCAGTAATATAATTATACTACAGTTACGTCATAAGAATAGTTATATGCTGTCATATCATGATACCATGATAGATATTCCGTTATTCAGCAACCATAGCATACCAGTAATTACTTTTCAGGCAGAAGTTACATAGTATAAATAAATACCTCTTACAACATCTTTTACAAGTATACAGCCTTTCCGGTAGGCTGAGTTCTATTACATATTTGGAATCTAACATATTTACATTTTACACATTTCGTACTTTTCCAGACAAAATGGCTTATAATAATTTAATTTTAAAATTAGCAATGATCTGGCACATTTTTAAGCTATCAGGTAACGAATTCCACGATCGCGAGATTGTAAACTCCTATTGTATATTTCAGAATGCTGCCGTGGTATTTGTAAGTTTAAATGATGGGATCTAGTTGCCTGGTCGTGGGTGTCTTTCTTGAAAATAAATTGTAAATAAGTGAATTTTCCAGTTTAGATTTTTGTCTATATAGACTCCAAGATTGTTACATTTTCTTCATAAGTATCAATCTTATTCTTTAAAAAAATGGCGGTAATTTGGAGAAAATTGACCTGTGATCATAAGTTTTTGCTAACAATTACAATAGATTTAGTTTTGTTTTCATTTAATTTTAACCCATAAGTCTCTGCCCAGATGTTTATATGCTCAATGTCTCTATTTACATTATTGATGGTATTATTTAGATTGTCCAGCGAATTGTGTTGGTAAATTTGAAATTCATCTGCATGCAATTGATATTTTGAGTGTACTAGGGAATTTGGAAGATCATTTGTAAACAGAGAAAACAAAAGCGGGCTGAGCACCGAACCTTGAACCATTCCAGTTCAAACGTTGAGCCAGCTTGAGATATTTCTGTTTTGTCCTACTACCGCTGGTGTTCGTCCTGAGAGGTAGGAACGGAACCATCTAACGACACTTTCCAATAGCAACCCCTCCCAACGCTCGTCACCCTGAGTGGGACCCCAATCTTCGCAAAGAAAATGATGGGAAAACAAAAAGAAAGGAAAATTTAAAAAGAAATATTTAAAAAAAATGACTGAATGGAATTAATAAAATGATGTGACGCTGAGAGAATACCTAAACCATCGTCATTTAAATAATAATAATAATAAAAATAATAACACAACACTCACACAATAATAATAATTAAATCACACACACACACTAACAGACACCCACACATACACACATATATATACATATACATATATATATATATATATA
>LYUA01006606.1:11181-21855 GCA_002093875.1 Calopteryx splendens | reverse complement strand
AATAAATATTTTATGTGGAATTACCAAGTGTCTCCTTATCATTTCAAAAACTTTTTCTACACCAATTTCCCTTTCTATGCTCAAGTTGGCTGGCCTAATATTTTTACCGTATAGCTCTTCAATATACTCCTTCCATCTTGCTTGAGTCTCCTCTGTTTCTATTAGTAATTCTCCTGATTTTTTTCTAATAATGTGTACAGACCTTCCTTTCAAATTTCCTGACAGAGCATTCATTCTCCCGTAAAGCGCCCCCATTTCACCCTGTCCCTCAAGACTCTCCATGTCCTCTCCACTGAAGTTTCTAGCTTCCCTCACGACTTTCCGGGCGTTGGCTCTCAGTCTTCTGAAGGCAGCTAAATTGGGGGAGGTAGGATATTTATTGAATATTCGCAAAGCTCTTTTCCGTTTGCGGATGGCATCTCCACACTCCTCGTTCCACCATGCAGTGGAGGACGGAAATAAGAGCCGGATGCCCTAGGAACACTCCCCTTAGCGGCTAAGCAGATGGCACTCGTCAGAGTCTCTATATTTCGTAGTGCTACTATATTGGGTTTATAAGTAAAATTAAATTTAATCTTAAAATCCAGCCAGTTGGCTTTCTTTAGAAGCCACGGTCTTGGAAGGTTAAAACTACTGCACTCGTTTTCCATTTTCCTTATTACGAGGGGAAAATGATCGCTCCCAATAAGGTTGCCATGAATTGTCATGGAAAACAATGGAGCAATGCTTGCGGTACTTGTCCATAGTTCTATGAAGGAGTACCTCCCATTAAAATTATTAATTCGAGTTCTCTCTTGATCACTTAGTAAAACAAGATTAAAATCGTTTAAAAAATACTTCTAAAAGACGTCCCCGTCCGATAAAATCACGCATGTTATCACCCCAAAATGAGTTATGCGCATTAATGACGCATAATTCCTTAATTCTAGGAAATATCAAAAAGACTACATTATGGCTAGGCAATGATTTAGGGACAGTGTCATCTAGTCGCAAAGTCTTCCCGAAGTAGATGCAGATAGAGGTCGCAATCCCTAGATTATGGATAGGGTATTGTGCTATGAGGCACTCCTCCCTCTTTACCGAGGAAAGCATACTCTCTTGATGTTAATACTACGATACTTCCCTCTATGTACGACGTCTCCTGACGGAGTGTGATGAAAAACGGGCTGTGCGTGATAGGCAAACATCCAGGGTAACGTCCGGCTGAACAGTCCTAGCTGATAATCCTGAGAATATTAACAATGTGTTAGAGGTTATACGTGAAACAGGCCGCTTAAACCAATTATGATATTAATTTTATGTTCTAATCATTCACTGATATAACCTCAAATACTCTTTTTGAAACGAAGACGAATTGTAAATGGTTTTTAACAAGTATCGGTAAATATAGTTTGAGTGCGGTGCAAAATAACCGTGGTTGTCGAAGCACCCAAATAAACCAAATCACACAAACCTAACTTTAGGAAGTATACCCTTAATATTCCCGAATGCTCTCCCTGAAGAATCCACTACTTTCGCCTTCAGCGTATATATCACCCTTCCCAGATTCACAGGCACCGTAGCTTCCCCGTAATTCCACAGACCACCCCTATTTAGTCCTAGGATCCGATAACGGGACTTTTGCAGAGCGCGACTTCGGCAACATTGCCTGGCCGAAAAGCTCAATTGTGCCCCCGTCTCTATTAACATAAGCCACCTATGACCTCTAGAGTCAGGTCATCTACTCCACCTTCTTGGTGTACACATGGAAGCACTACCTTCCACTGGTGCCTCAGAGGGTGACGAGCTCGTTCCCTTTGGAGTTTAACCTGGTTAAAGTCTCCCTATCCCCATGCGGGGTCTAGGGATTGTCTCGCAAAATGCCCTTCTCGCTCGCACACCGTGGCCTTCCCCTGCCTCGGCATTCCCGTGAAAAATGTCCCAGCTGGCCATATGCATATCATTTTCCCGCTGAAGCAGCAAACACTTTCCGGTCCCCAAGAAGGTGGGGTCGGGGTCTCGGTCTTCTTTCTTGGTTCCGGATTCGGACAGTGGTAGCCACTGCAAAATCGAAATGGACAAATGGAAAAAGCAGTATACTCACCCACGCGGCCGCCCAGCCCCATTCAGGAAAGCCCGTTCATCCGCCTCCGACCTACGAACTACCGTTGCCGTTGGATATCTTCCTCCTTCCAAGTATGACCGTTAACCTGTCTGAATCCCCCAGAAAATTGGTCCCTTGGACCCATCTTTATATTGGCAAATACCTCCCGGTAAAATCGTCTGTTTACCACGCCACCATACCTGTCCATGAGGTGTTTCATTAACTCCATCTAATTCGCTTCTCTTCTGTTTTATCCCTTGACCGAAAATAGTCTCCCCACCCACGGAAGCACTCCCGAATTGATCTTCCTCACTCCACACACCCATCCTCGCCCTTTCTTTCTATCTCACTGAAATAGGGTTCGGCATTCTCTCACCTCGTGCCGGAAAATGCCTCCTCGGCCGACATCGTCGTATAACTTCTTCGAGGATCTACTTCCGCATTCAGTGTCGTCACGCCTACCCTTACCCTTTCATTTTCTTTCCTTAAATCCCGCACTTGTTCGCTCAGTTCGTCCATTGCTTGTTGGAGCTCCAATTGGCGTCCGGCCACTCACTCGTCCCAGCATCGCACACCATCACCAACAGCTTTGGTGATATCTCTTCCACTTCCCCTCTACGAAACGCCACAGGATCCCACTTCGGAAACCAAATTGTAATCAGGATTCCCGGTTGCGAAGGTTCGGAGGAGGAAGTACAAGCGAATAAAACCGTGGACTAGGGTTTCACAATGTATTAGGCACACTATGTGGACCGGCTCACACGACCTTTCCAGCGGGCCGACCTAGGGAGACTCTCCCTCTTCCCATCCACTTGTCCCGCGCCTCCCCCACTTGGCGTCCTCAGGTGATTCCATAGCATTCTCATTAATTGGAGCCATTATTGGAATCTTCCCGGACAACCCGGTACATCTTAGCAGGCCAGTGCGTCTCTCCTCCTTCTAACGGTGTCATAGACCACGCCGGTTTGAGGCATTATCGCTGATTACGCTGCAGAAATCCAAGACGACGAGCCAACAAAGGAAGAGCGGTGATCGTGGGAGACGAGGAACGGTGGGACCTTGGGTACACAACCTACATGATCAATTTTATTTAAAAAAATTAAATCCATGTAACTTGGATTGTGAGAGATGCTGAATGACCTCAGCAGTCGATGCACCCAAATAAATATTCACTACTTATTAGTTGATAACAGGCTGGGCATCAAATGAGACGATGTATCCATGTTGGAAGTCGATCCTGATGTTCCTATTCGTGTTAATGTATTAGGAGGTTCAAGGTTTTTAAAATATATATAGTTAATCGCTATAATCTATACTTTTTGTTTATGTCCACATAAAGTGTTGTTTTAATCCAAAAAATATTTAATATTTTGAGGATTTACATGGCGGTGCAAAATTATCTATGCAGTCAGCGCAACTTTTAATGTTACTCTACCACTTCTCTAATTCTCTTGCGTGTCTATCCACATTTTATTGGTGCTGAGTGACACAAACTTTAGTAATTAATCAGTAGATTATATTCTATTTTATTTTTACCGATTAAGGAATCGTCAGGAAAAAGGAAAGGTCGTTCAGGGATATCGGATACACGTGAAGTGTTGACAGTTTGGTATAGGTGAGCATTTGAAATGGCAGTAAATTTAAAATAAGTGTCATTAAGGAATTTTCTTTTGCTTACCTAATGAATATCACCATTCAGCTGTTTTATTGAGCTATGTTCTTGTCGAATATTTTTAAATGGAAAAACCTAAGTTATACTTTTTATCATATATTTATTAATCCATTACAAAGAGCATGATGCATTCAATATCCATAAAGGTAACACATAAATCCTGCTTTCACATTTATGTTTTTTAAGTTATCCGTATGAATATACACACCATATCATATGGCCTGATGGTAGAATCATTTCAATGATCTGTGATACAAATACGAGCACTGGAATGTCAGAAAGGAAATTTTACATGAAATGGTTGGAAAGGATATTACTTTTTACGTTTTTACCATAGAAATGAATAAGAATTCAGTACGTATTACAACAAGAGGTTCTAAAAGTCTTTACCTAAATGTTTTGAAGTTGCTAGCAATTAAATGTGAATGAAATGCCTAACAGTTTGGATATCCGCCGACTGTACTTCAAGGCGACAGTATGCTTCCGTGTTAGTTTCCGTAAAAGTTGTTATAGAGTAATAAATGGAACAGAGACTCTTTTAACTTGTGTAAATATTTGAGAAATAATACCTTAACAGAATGATTGAATTTTAAAAGATTTCTGGAATTATCCTTAGGGAAAAAAACTCCAAGAAAATGAATGTATGCATTGCGGAACAGAAACCGGAATTATACGTTGGATTCAGAACGTTTCTCTACAGTTAAAAGGAAAGTGAAGTGATAATGTAATGTATATAGTTTTAAGTAATAATAATAGTAATAATAATTGGAATTGAGTAGCCAATGGCCTAAATGGAATAAAACTTAGGAATGTTTAAAAAATAGCAATCGTAACAGAAAATAATATTATGGCATGGTTTTTAAAGCTGTGCGTCTAATGTCATAAAATTCAACAAATAAATTGCCCTAGGTGGGATTGAATGTGGACGGCGTGGATTACCGTTTCTCCTTTTCGCTCTTTAAGTTACACAAAGATGTCGAGGGGGCCGCCGTCCGAATCGACGTGCTCTTTTCCCGCGGGGAGCAACTCCTCGCTCCCTTGGACTCCCGGCCACCGCGGCCCCTCGCGGCGGCTACCTCCAGGCCACCACGAGCCAGCTGGTTAAAGTCGATGATGGATAGGCTCGGCGTGGATGGGGCTGGCCTTGGAGCAGCAGAGTGGGTTGCTGCCCGCGGGCACATTACCCCTCCCCCGCCCACCTTGCGACCGGCCAGGCTCTTTACTCCAGCGATTCCTCTCAGGATCGCCTTAGGCTCCGGTGCGACTATCTGCCGACACGGCACCACGCTCCGTCGCGCCCCGTGGGCTGGAGGTGGTGGTGGGAAATGGAGCATCAGCTGGCCCATTCCCCGCCTCCCGGCCACCCCCCTGGGGGAGCTGTCGCCGCTCGCAGCTCCCTCGCCACTCAATGCCCCCTCGCCGCTCGCGGCTCCGTCATCGCTGCTGCCGCCCCCGGAGGAACTGCTCCGGTGGGAGTGGGTGAGCTGCCGGAGGCTGAGCACAGCCTGGGCTCGAGAGGGTGCACTCCGTCCGTGGTGGCGTGGTGGGTGGTGGCGAGGACGCGAACGACGATCCGCGGAGTGAGAAAGAGACATGGGAAGGGTGGTTGGTATCACGCCGATGAACTTGTAGTAGTCTAAATAGGTGCGGGCTACGTTGCGACCCAACCGGTAGTCTACATAATTAAAATTTAGGAATTTGATACTTATTCATTCATTCGGAGTAAGGTGACAACTTATAAAAAATCTTAAGGCATGCATCGTTTGTTTTATTTTATTAAGGCACTGTAACTTCGTAATGATATTCTGATATAAAAAATACTGTCTTCGTAAAAACACTACGACCTGGAATCAGAATTCAGTATAACAGTAATCTTCAAAACTACTGATTAGAATCAAGGTTTGAGTTTTTACGGACTTTAAAGAATTAATGTATTTTACCTGCTAAAACACAAAGCAATATCTTTTATCAAGTGTGTACTAAACTTTCCGTGTTCGTACGTTGTATAGAGTAGAGTTGTATTGAGGGATCCCTCGCACTCACGAGGAACATCGTCGGCCTCCGGGACGGTAGATGGGTCCCCGGGGGATATAAAAGGAAAGCCCGGACAATTTTCTGGCTTTTCTGGTACCTAATAACGCCTATTTCTTATAACGCCATTTCTACCTTCCAATTCCTTACCCTGCCCCGCTGCCGCTCTTAGTATCGTGAGTGCAAATAAATTATATCCATTTGAGCCCAGTGCTTCTTGCTTTCACCCCCGGTCTCCTCAACCCGTTTTTTTCAGAATGTAGGTGTTATTTTACAATGCTTAAAGTCGTGAACACAACTTTTATTCATTGCGAAATTCCCCCAAACAAGTAGTAATATTCGGCTTCTTGGAATGTTTGAATTCACTACCATAGTTATATTTTCTTTATCACGATCCATGTATTTTTTCAGGATGAAGTTGCTAGTAATTACCATCATTAGTGCTGGTGTCAGCATTTAACCCGCATAGTGCACGAATGATGGAAGCCAAGTCCTTGTTTATGATTGTCGATTTGTCGTGAACCTTCTTCTTAACATTGATAGTATAATCATCACACTGTAAGCCTGTAAAAGTGTATACACTTTACCTTTTAACTTACTTATGTATTCTAAGAGGTAACATTTGTTCCTATGAAAGAAATCCGCTTATTCCTTGAGGATATTGAAATAGATTTTTCGGTGAGTGCCTGGGTGTGGTGGGAATACAATTTTAATGAAGTATACACAAATCGACTTGATATTTTATATGTTAGAAGGATACAACTTTCTTCGGTATAATACATAACTCCTGGCGAATTAGGCCGCTGGTAACCGTAGAAAGACACCTCCAAAGTATAACAGTTTACAGAATCTTTCAAGGTTTCGCAGAGGAATCTGGAATGAGAAGAAAAAAAATTAATTTTATAAAATAATCCGAAAACGCAGGGATAAAATTTAAAATAACCGCAACCCTGTTTCTATCTATTGCAAAAAATACGCTGAATACGATATTAGCGAGCGAGTAGAGGGATGGAGAATACTCCCACATTGACCCTTTTGGCGTAAGAGGCAGCTAAAAGGGGGGGGAGAAAACCCCGAGTCACCAAGGAATGTGTCCGGACAGGCTTGTGGGTAACTGTCAGTGTGCGGCCGTGCCATTTGGCATGCGATCTACCGGAGTGTTTGCCGTGCGCGGTAATCCGCAAGGGAGAGCAGAGGATCTTGGTGGCTGAGCCCTCTGACACTAATCCGTGTCGGATTCACGGAGGGAAACACTCCACTTTTTTACTTGGCCCCGGATTTACTTTAAATGGAAGGCCGGGAGCTTGCCACTCCCGGTCCGTGGCGTTTAAGTTCCGGTGGCGAGTGCCAGGGATGTGGGGGTCGGCGAAGGGCGGTCGGAGGTGCACGGGTTACGGTGGGCCCGTGCATCGAAGATTTAAACCTGAAACAGGCAACCACATCAAGGGTGCTATATCCCTCGTGCTAGCCCTGGCGACCGCACCGCTTTGCGGTGAGGCGTCCCGAGTGTGTGGCTCCGTGGTGGGTGGGGAGGCAGAGGGACGAAGCAAGGTTTGGTATGGAGGAAACAGAACTTCCACTAAATAAGAGATTCCGCCCGGGCACGTGCGGTTGAGACAAAGTTTTTGCCCCTTGTCGGAGGTATCTAATTATGAGATACACAAAGTTGGGGGAAACACTGCAAAAGACAAAAACACTACACGCTGCCTCCCTTCTTAATACACAGAATTATTTCAGCAACGATACCGGGCGATCAAAGATCAGTTAGGAAATTTTAAGATGGTGCATTAAAAGAAATGAAATTAAGACCTGGTACTTTCCACTTTATTATAAAAATTTAACTGCGTGTTTCGGCGTATTACATCGCCAACCTCAGGCGCACTGTCATACATTGAGGGGTGGGGTGGTTAGGAGGGACCGGATGAGGTGAACGGGAGGGGATCGAAGATAAGGTGTGGGAAGGGAGGTGGGGAGGGGAGGTTGTCTCTTGATCAGGGTTCTGTCAAATGGTCAGGGAGGGCTAAAATGGGGGAGTGGTATTTAAATTCAATATAATTTAAAAGTTTGATTTTCTACCTTTTCTTCTTAATTATTTCCCACTGCTCCAATGCGTTCAGGCGTCGTCTTTTGTTTTGGAACCGGAGAGTGTTCGCTTTAAACTCTGAGGGACGATCTTCCTCTATCTTGGTGCTTCGCTTGATGGGACCTGGGGTCTCTATTAAGGAGGGTAAGGACAAGGTTGAGCAAAATAACTATCGGCTAATCTCCCAACCAGCTAGCTGTGCAGAGTCATGGAATGCATGTTGACCCATCGTCTCGTTTGGTGCTTGGAGCCTCGACACCTTCTTTCCAATGTTCAATGTGGCTATCGATGAAGTAAACCGACGATCAATCATTTAGTGCGATCGACTGTTTTACACAGGAAACCTTCCTCTCTCGATAACATACAATCGCTGTCATCCCCGATCTCGAAAAGTGTTAAGCCCGCTTTAGGTGCTAAAAAAAATTTAAGAACGATCTATAAGTGGGAATTCGGGGAAAATTTGGCCAATTTATTCCTAAATTTTTTTTTAAGAAACTGTTCTTGGCTCTACTCTGTGGAATTCCTTCATAATTGAAATTGGTAAATGAAAACTTTGCGATTCCACAAATTTATATGTTTATTTTTCGACCAGTTTCGTCATAGGGTAACATCTTCAGGTGGACCTGAAGATGTTATCCTGTAACGAAACCGGTCGAAAGATAAACATATAACTTTTTGGAATCGCAAAGTTTTCTTTTACCAAGTTCAATCCTAATTTTTTAAATAAATCATGTATTTAACGTTTGGAATGGTAAATAATTATCCCTGTTTAATATCCAGGACAACGGAGTGCTCCAGGGGTCTATTATGAGCATCACGCGTTTTGGCATTGCAATAAATTACGTGTAGGATTGCGTCAAATCACCAGGATCTCTTTGTTGGCATTGTGGAAATTTTTTGCCAGTCGACATAACTCACCAACTCGTCCAGACCTGCACAATTAACAATTAATTAACTGAATGAACGGGCTAGTAGGAACGGCATTTTATACTGAAAAAACGAAAGCCATTCACATATACTTGAATTGGTATCTTTTCCCACCAGCGTTACACTTGGGTGGGCGGGACCTTTTATTCGTTGAATCCATACGCTTTCTGCGCCCTGCGCTTGACTACAACTTAAATTATCAAGAAAATGTAAGAAAACTTCGTGACATGTGTGGATGTACACTAAATATTTTAATGCCACTCCACCTGGGGTGCGGACCGTTCCACAATGCTTTTACTGTATCGTGCTCTAGTTCGGTCGAAATTAGATTACTGGTCTATCGTTTTCTAGCCTGCAAATGCCGCTTATTTTAAATCCTTAACAGTGGTACGCAACGCCGGCCTCCGACAATCCATCGGAGCGTTCAGGACTAGTCCTGTCCTGATAATATATGCAGAATCCTGGGAATCAACTCTACAAATTTGCAGCAGAAAAGTGCCAACGAGAAACTGTGTGCAAAATTTTACTTATGTTTTAATGTAATTTATAGTTCGCACTTTTTGGGCATTTGAAATGGGCGGACGACGGTGATTAGAACCTTATTTATTCGCTTTAAAACTTTTTTTCGAGATATTAACTTACTTTTTACGAAGTATGCCTGTTGAACACTTATAAATATTTATCATGGGTTCTACTTAAGCCCGGCATACAGACATTTTTACACAAGCAGTCCAATTCTTTCACAACTACTTCTGAAAACCAGCGTGAATTCAATTTATTATTATGGGCAAATCCGGCATTCATCCCTGTGCATACTGATGTATCACAGTAGGAGAGAGCGTGAGCGTGTGAATTGACGCAATCCCACGTCAGTTTCAAGAGAGGGAGGCTGAATCCGTAGTGTATCGTTTACAGAGGGGAGCCCTTTGCAATTAATTTGGCCCTAGGCGGGATCAATTGTGATGGACTTTTTTCTTTTCTCCGCAGTTAATGCTCCGGCTCTGTAAGTGCAATCTAATAAATCGCTGTAGTTTCCTTTAAAAACCCCATGGTTCACGATAATTACAGTTCAAAATTACCCCTTTCAAAAAGGGGGATAAGCGTACCATTTTTATAAGTTCCTGGCTACGTAGGAATTGCCTGAAACGAAAAGGCTGACGAAGCAGTGAAGAAGGCTTTGTGAACAATAATAATAATTTTATTGTAATTCTCTTGGTACAATTACCCCGATGAGTAGAGAGAGAGATTACAATGCCGTGTGCAGCTGAATACATGCTAATTAAAAGGGGGGGAAAGAAACAAGAGAATACATATTGTGAACCACTAGGCCACAATCTCACAAGCAGCCTCACCTTTGCCGTACCCGAAATAAATATATACGTATGCATACCATTTTTATGCATGCATCCCTACAAATAATTGAAATTACAATTTTCCTGAAATTATAAATAAATAAAACACCACAGCAAATATAATTGAATATACAATGGAAATATAATTCTCAGCAAGGACATGAGATAGATCATTTTTGGTTCTGCACCAAATATTGCATCACAGATTATATTTGGAGCAATATATTTTATAATTCTTCTTCGAATACCTTCAAATATTTGTAATATTTTAGCGAGTTAGGTAATGTATTCCACATCGCTATAGAGTAGACACAAAATATTTTTGGTATTTTGATTTTCGATATACTGGGCGATAGAGATTGGAGGGGTCGCTTCTAGTAGCCATGTTTCGGGAAAACTTTTGACTATTAAAATGGTCATACAGGTATTTTGGCTCCCGAAGCGAAAATAGAATGAATAAGACGGTACAGAGTATAAATTGACGTCTGATTTCTACATTCAACCATGCCATTTTTGCTCTGTACGG
>LYUA01006599.1:2050-16385 GCA_002093875.1 Calopteryx splendens | reverse complement strand
GAAAAGCAAAGTTTGTCTTCCAATTATTGTAATAATGAATTTCCACAAAGTAGAGCCTGAAACAGTTTCTTTTTTAAGAGAAAAATGTGGTGGACAGAGCGGTGCAACCGATATAGAGACATTTCAGAGAAAGGAACAAGTAGAAGTGCTAAAAATGAATGTACAAGAATTGCAAGGATACTAAAAGGAAAAACAGTGCTTAAAATATGAGATAGGAATGTTATTAATGGAGGCAGAAGAGATTAGGCCAGCCAGCTTAGAAATACCAAGGGAATGTGACATAGACGAGTGTTATCTTGGTTTCAGGAATCCTAGATAGCAAGGTAGAAAATTTGCTATGGGAAATGAAGTCAAACAAAGTAGTAGGAATAAGTAGCATCTCCACAGAATTGCTAATTAGAGGCAAGTGCTTTACTTTTCGCAATAAGCTTTACCACTGCATCTGTGTATTAGTTTAGGATGGTGATCTGTAAACCCAATAGGAACTTCTGGAGATGCAAAATCTGGAGATGTCCTAATTGTTTAGGTGCCTTTTGGACCTGGGAGAACAAAATCCTAAATTCTACTTCCCAAGAAATATTCTAACTACTAAAACCTTGAATGAAATACTGGTGAATATGAGAGCTTTCTATTGAGACCAAAGTGAGCTGACAGCATCTATTTCGCTAGTCTCTTCTGGAAGAACGTACACATGTTCTGAACCTCCATTAATGGTGCCTTGGCTAAGTGATATAACTGAAAAGCTGTCCTTGAAAAGAGTATAAGTGATCTTAAAGTTCATATAAATTGTTTTATGAAATGCTAATAAAAAGATGAGACTGAATATTCCTCTAAACAAAGGTAAAACAGCTGAGGGCTTGATAATCAAAATGAACCTTGCCTTTGGGGTGACACCGGATGTGTGTGACACTGATTGTAATTCCCATCTATGGGCAATGGTCTAGTCATGTTGAAGCACCTGTTCCTATTAGACCTTTGAAGTTAAGCAACATTAGGCCCAGATAGAATGCTTGACACTAAAAAATTCTACTACGTTCCTGGCATCCCCCGTACCCATGCAGCAGGCAGGGGAAACAAGGGTCGGCAAAATGGACCAAGGAGGTCTAAATGCCCAGGGCTTCTGTTGAAGGCTCCCCACGCCAGCAAATTATTAATCAACTCCTGTCCAGATAATGAAGCTCTGAGGCCCCCAGCATTAATGGTCTACTTAGTGTGGCATACTGTTGATGGCATACTTGATGTCAAGTTGAATGAGGAAAAACAAGTCAAAAGAAACTTTTTTTGGCAGACCTTGGTACTGGAAATAAAAGCTCTCTGATATACCTGATTGAAACCCTGCATCGTGGCAAACAGCATTTATATGCCTTAGATCACAATCTCAAATGAGAAAGAAAAGTTAACTAAGAATAGGTAAGAAATGGGCAAGGTTTCATAAGGAAACAACAGGGAAGTGAAACGGTAGAAGGCTCTATTTGCCATTATCTGTGAAAACCAACTGCAATTGATACAAAAGGAAATAGGTCCTGGTTCACCAAAAAAATAAACTGTGCCCTTTAAATAATTTCAAAAGATGTACTGTGAGTTGTTCATTTGTCATTTAGGTGAATTTCCCTGATTACTTCATGCTTAATGAGTAAAATATCATCTATAAGTCAGAAACCATGTAGAAAGAATAAGTTCTGGATGATATGATCTTCTTGGCATATTATACTCTGCTTCAGGGAGAGAAAAATTGGGGGTTGAATCAGAGAATACATTCATAATATATTAAGATTGAGTCTGAGATTGAGTCTAAGATCAACTCTGAGTACAAATCTAGACCTGAATCTGTAAAGTCTCAGGAGTAAATGATCCAAAACTGTTATTTATTGCCCTCCATAGGGATCAATGAAGACTTCGAAAATGATTTTCTGAAATTCTACAAACTTATAAGAATTTTATGGCTGTTGGCTATTTTAATACATACAGGCTCAAAGGTAGCCCGCACACTATCAATTTAAATAGCTTCCTCATTTCTAACAACCTTAACTTAATATCCACTGAATCAACAAACCATCTGGAAAGTATTCACATGCATACATGATAAGATCCACAGTTTCTGCCTTTATTCAAGAAAACAAAAACTAACTCCTTTCAGTATATATGAAAATCTCATTGCCTTTCCCACATCATGAGCAACCATCTTAGCAGGTACCCCACATAACACCTTATGCATCAACCTAGACCTATAACATAACACAAAACTTCCAGCTGCAGATGTGGTAATAAATCAATTGAAGCAATAATTACTAAACTTTATGCATCTATAATTTACATTCCTATATAAATTGTTTATTCCAATTGTACCAAGTGTTTAAACCAATAGGTTGATCAACCAATTTACTATCACTGAGCGGTGCAGGGTGAACCTACTTGTGTAGCTCAATATCTATGTATTTCTATGCAATCACTCGCCTAGTCTTCACTGAAAATTTTCTTCAAAAAAATTTAAAAGCATGCATTAAAGAATTTTTCACACCTTTTAGAGTAAAATAAAATGGAATGATAATTGTGGCATTCTTCACCTACCTTAGAAGAGGGATGACATCAGCTGGAAGCAGCACCATGGATGAGGCGGGGTGGTCCAAGTTCTGAGAACAAAAATTGTGTTCCATTAGTGTCAACATAGCTATTATAGTTGGTATCACATAAAGTGAAATAAAGCCTTAGATGCTCAAGGTGCTGATATGTGGACTTCCCTCGGTCACTTTAACTCACTCAAGATCAGACTTAATGGCTCAGGTTTAAAATCCATTTGAAATTTTTTATATATCGCATATTGAATTATGATTACAGCCAAATAGAACATGAAATGTTTGATTGTCTTTACTTTTGAAGTGGGATTGCTCTTTGAAACTTTAATGCTCAACATACATTAATTGAACCTTTCTCCACCTGCCTGATGTAGCTAACTTGCATGTCTACATCCTAAATCAATTAGGTCTTTACGTCCATAAATTATGCACTCTCTCTTCCTTCATTCTTTCACAAAAACTGCCTCTCTTTGAATATCCATCACAATGCTACGATCCATAAACTAATGATACAAAATGCTTGCCAAAGGTTTTGCGATCTCATTCTCTGGTTATGGTCAAGGGCTCAACTTTGTCAGCTGTCTCTCAACTCTCATTCTCATGTGACAATTTGCAATATGGAAGAGTATTTGCCATTGTGTACTTAGTTGATATATACTATCACATTGCCACCATTGATTCTCTTCATGCATTTTTCTCACTCCCCCTTGTGACTGGGATGATTTTTCCTTCATTGGGTGTTTGTAACCTGGAGGACATGTTATATTCCTTGTGTATACTTATGTGATGAACCTGTATTCCCTTGTAAGTAATTTATTTTTGAGTGCTTTGGGGACTTAAAGTTGTGGTACCTTGAGTTGATTATTTCAGGAACTCATAATGGCAAGCTCTTCACAAAAAATGATGAAGAGTGAAAGAGAAAGTGCAGATTATTTAAATGATGTGACAGGCAAAAGTGAATAGCTTTTTTCACCAGAAAGTGAGACAGGATCTGAATGTGATATTGAATGTGTGCCAGGTGTAACAGACAGTGAGGATGAATCCCACTTACTGGGAGACAGATCCAGAACAACCCAATCTTGTGCTTAATCCCTTCCAACAAATGGTTGAACTAAACAAGTTTTTTTACAGGATCCCTTAAAGCTCTCTTTTATCAAGGAAATGAATTGTTACAACAGCAACATCTTTCAACAAACATTGGATGGTTATCACTGTTACTAAAGAAATGGGAAAATATTACTGTGGCTGAAATGAAAGAATTCTTGGAATGCAGAGTGAATATGGGACCAAACAAAAATTATACAATATCTTCTTACTGGTCAACAGTACATTCTCAGCTGGTAATTTGGTTTTGTGAAATGTTTTCCAAACACTGGTTTGCAATGATTATGATCCATTTCAAGTATCAGCCCTAGGTTGATCATGCTAATTTTGTTTTTAGACAACATTTTAGGCCACATGAATAATTGAGTGTTGATGAAAGTCTTGTGGTGGCAAAAAATAGAATCTTGATGCAATATTTGCATTATCATCATTCATTCATTTATTTATTTATTAGATGTAAAACACAACCATGCACTAACCCTCGCCAAATACGAAATATATATACAAAAATGAGTACTTGTTAAAAATAAACTTTGAACACTTAAAAATATAAAAATCATAACTCACAGAAGTTCAAATCATGTTTTTCAGCATCAAGGAATTCTTCAATAGAATCGAAGGCTTTCTTTAGGAGACAATTATAGATGACGTTTAATCAATTATTAATATTTAATTTATAAATAAAGTTTAATGAATAAATAATTAACATTGATGGGGCATCACATTCTGGATGCTCTACAATTCTGTGTCAAATTACTGCCTAGCCTTCTTCACTTACTGAGGTGACACGTGCAAAAATGACATAGCTGAAATATAATAGTTTGGACTGAGATATAAATGGTGGTCATGAAACATTTGCAAATAGTGAATTATTTACATAAGGGTTACCATGTGTTTGTTGACAATTTATTTATGTCTGTCCCACTTGCTCAACACCTCTACTCACTAGGAATCTATTTAACGGGTACAACGAGAATAAATGGGAAATATCTTCCTGAAATTTTTAAAAAGAAATTTGCATTAGGGAAAAAGTTATACTGGCAGTTCTTGCATGTGGAAACTGGTAAAATCGATCTCAAAAAGGACCAGCTCATTTTCTATTTAGCACAGCTACTGCATTGGATAGGGAAACATGGAAACCTGAAATAATTTGTAAGCATAATAAAGTTATGGGGGAATTGACATAACTGATATGATGCTTTATACTTGCACGGATGAAAGAAAGAGTGTAAAATATTGGGAGAAAGTTGGATTCAATATAATTTCAGGAATGGTTTTGAGCATTTATATTCTATATAAAGAAAATTACAATTGCCTGGGAAATTACATCCAAGAGTAAAATTTGCAAAAAAAATATAATTGAGCATTTAACATATTGAGTGGGGGTTTCAGTGCAGGAAAATACATCTAAAGTAGGTATTCAAAAACTTGATGGAAAAAAGAAGCTAATTGTTGTGCTTGCAGCACTAATAATAAAAGAAAAAGACCCAGAACTGTGTGTACAGGGTTGCATGGGGAATGCTTGGCCAAACACAAATGCTAACATGGGAAATGTAATTTTTCATGTTGTTTGATATCTCATAAGAAAAAGTCGAATTGGGAATATTTAGATTTGATTCTGTAAAATTTCATAATGGATGTACATCTCATTGATAAGTGCATAGGTTAGGAGTTATATTATTTTAAAAGTTCTCATCTTTTTCAATATTTTTTTCTTAACTTATTTGAAAAAATAAATGATATTTTGAAACAACTAAAACTCATTATAATTTAATTTGAAATTTATTATCCAAACATATAAAAAAATTCAAAATCCTAGACTAAAAAATAGGCTCGCTTAAAATATTAATTTAAAAAAAATTTCAAAAATTAGGTATGAGGTTCCTGGGATTAAAAACCATAAATACTGTGAGAGCAAAAGGGTTAATTGTTAACTAAATTCAATTGAAGCATATTCTATCTTGCACTTGTTGGCCAAAATTTTGATGAAAAAATTATCATTGATGGTTTTGGGAAGGTTTGACATGAATTGGCATTTATTTTTGATTGCTAACTAGCATTAGCATTCCTTAAGGAACTGGCACGAGTTGAAAATTATTGGAAAGCAGAGAAGATTTAATTCTTGATTGAAGCTGTATTTTAAAACATTTCATAATGGGTTTAACTCTATTATATCCTTCCACAAACAAAAACATAGACCTTCAATGTTTTTAGAGAAACTGTAGCAGGTAAACAGAAATAAAATGCAATGAAAATTGTGGTATCCTTCACCTACCTTAGAAGAGGGATGACATCAGCTGGAAGCAGCACCGTGGATGAGGAGGGGAGGTCCAAGTCCTGAGGAGAACAACATTTGTGCTCTATTAGTGTCAATATGGCTTTTATCCATGGTATTACATAAAGTGAAATTAATAGTTAGTTAAAGTAAATTAAGTCTATCCTACCTTTTGCCTGGAAACCACATTTTGAGTACAATATGGCATAGAAAATTATCGTTATTGTTGTTGGAAAGGTTTGAATATGAATTATGGCATTTAATTTTTATTAAAAATTATTGGAAAGAAGAAAAGATTTATGCCTTGATTGAAAATTAATTATTTTTTTAAATGTGTTAATGAAATCCACTTTTAAATCCATGTCCATTATTTGTCACACAATTTAGGTGTGATTTCCGGTGAGAACAGAGATGCACAATATTAGGATGATCAAAATTAAAAATTTAACATTTGCCCTTCAAAATATAAAATGGGTAAGAATGGGAAAATATATTGTACACTTGTAATGATAAACTGTAACATCATTGAATGAGTGAGCAATTATGCAACCAAGAATTAAAGGTTTCAGAAAGATGGTGGTACACACAAAGAGATTAAAATAAGTGTAAATGATAGCAGAAGGTTAACCTTGTCGTGACTATGAAACAATTGCTGCTAATGTGGTGTGTATAAAAAAAATTTCTAAGGCAGCAAAAATGGCTAATTATAAAAGTGTACTCCTCCTAAATTACTTTTTGTAATCATAATTTGGGTACGATAGGATAAGCGTAAATGTTCACTAAATTCAGTGAGCAAGGAGCAATATCATAGTGTTTGTCGTAAAAATACAAAATATATGTTGATAAATGAGTAGGTCATGAACTGAAATGTGGGTTGAATGGTTTAATAATAGAAATATATGCGAAAAGTGGTCCATGCTTGATAAGTTATTTCAAGAGAATAGCTGAGAGCCAAATCGCCAAAACGCACTTGGGAGAAGAGAAAATGGTTTGATAGGAAGGGGCTGACTGCATGGGTAGAAAAAGGCACATAAAAAATAAGAAATACCCCAAGCCTCTGTAACTGAAAAACACCTATGAATGTGATAAAGACAAAATAAGTATATGTAAGTCCAGTGCAGTATGGAAGAAGTTAGAGATTGTAAGTTTCCTTTCGCTACCTAAAACAAGGCTTTTCTTTACAATGCCCACCACAAAGGACTTAGCATTAAGAGTATGCGTGTGTGTATAAAATTGAAGTGTCTTTTCCTTTGAAGTTGGCTAGGTACTTAATTAAATCTCAAGAGAAACAAAGTTGACACAAGATTACTAAACAGTGATGAATGATGATGATCCATGATGATCCACGTGTAGTACTACATGACCCACTGATGATGATGATCCACTACCACTACATGATCATAATGCCAAACTATTAAACTTTATTTTCTACACTCTTGATCCACAGATTGGTAGGCAAATATGTAGTTTGGGAAGCAAGTAAAAAACTACAAGATATACAGTTTCAGGCTTAATGTAGTAGAAGGAATCCATAATTAGGAAAGGATATGGCACTTTTCCACAAAATAAGCATCACTTAATTTGTGGAAAAGTGCCCTTGTGTCCTTTCATAATATTATTCAAAACTACAACATTAAAAATTTATCTCAACCACATATGACTGAGTTCCAACTGACAATTGAATAGAATACACTATTATGGAAAAATGACCATACAAGCATAGATTTGTGGACTACCAGCGAATGAAAAAAGTTTGGCATGACATTATTTTAATTAGTTACACAAACATTTCAAGTGTTATGTTTGAAAAATTGTATACAATGGTAAAGTTTCTAAAGACCGTAACAATTCGGGGGAAAACACAGAAAACATCGGAGAAAATGGTCTTTGGAAACTTTACGAAAAATACTAGAATTCAACAGTTCCTGCTGAACCTCTAAGTGACAAACATGTCATTTGATTCAATCACATCAGTCACGAATTACAAAATTATAATTTTGCACATTATACCTCGAGCTACCCAAAATGGTGTCAATGGAGAACTAGAGATTAAATGCAAGCTTCCAAGTTTGTAAGTTATTGGTGGAACACGTAATTATGGGACCACAACGAATAGTTTTGAATTTTTATAAAACGTATACGTATATTATATAATAGCCTATAGGCTATTATTCGCAAGTGCGATTCGATTATCATAGGAATGAATGTTTTTACAAATTAATTACTACCAATTTGAGAAATTGCTTTAAATAAATTACAAAATCATAAATCAGTGCCCGGCTTACACATGCAAACCCTACATAAATTTGATCAAACACGTGAAACATTTGTTGGCTCACAAGTAGCAATATACAAATTAACATCGTACATATTGGTATGTACACGACTATTTAAGAAATATTTTAATCACCTTGGCGATCGTTCGGTTGAAATCCATCTTCGGCCATCAGGAAAAAATATTTATGTCGACGACAGGATAACTGCATTGGAAATTGGATCTTCATCTTCGACTTTGTAATCGTAATTACAACGTCAAACCCTAAGATTAATCCACCTTTTTTAAACAATACAATCGCAAACTTAGGTATTCTAAACTTTGGTACACTATAATTTAATGGAAATCGTTTAATTATCTAAATATCTCGTAATTTTCTTGAAAATAATAAATTCTCGGTCTATGTTTCACAGTCTCTGTGTTCGGGAATCAAATGACCCTTTTGAATTTTCGTCATCCGGAGTGGCGCTAATGAGTTGTGGCCTAAATATCAACTATCAAAAAAAAGCTATTGTCGTTTTTCATATGAAGGTCAAAGTCAGTCAAAGTGCGCACTAGCCTTCTCATAGGGATAAATGGATAAATCATGAATTTCATGGGATAAATATATTTTTTTTGTTTATTGTTTATAATATTTTCTTGGGGTTTCTCTTGCTAATGATATCTCAGAGTACTCTTACTCCGAGCGCGGTTGTCCCGAAAATAATAATTTTGTTCACATTAACCCCAATCTCTTTAAATACAGTTTATACTTTTAACATTTACATATAAATGTTAAATAATATAATTTAAAGTAATTTGCTAAAAGTTAGTTGGAAACTTGACTGCTAGGATTTTCGCCATTGTAGAGTAACGTCAGTAATACATGGTTCAGTAAAATACATTCATATATTATTTCAATATTTATAAATTTTAAAATGACTAGAGCATAAAGTAGAGAATCCGTTAAGTTTTCCCGTAAGAGAAAGTAAATAATGCTGAGAAAAGTGTCCAAAAATGATGTAAAAAATCTGCAACAAAATTCTAAATAATGTTAGGGAATCTTTTCCAACATTAGTTGGGTAAGTTTTCGATAGGCAAGCAAGCCTCTAAAGCGAATATGTACCGACTACTGCATTGCTTATGCGACATTACCGTAATGAATATAGTAGGCTTCTCATGTATATGGTAGGTTTCACTTCTGTGAGTGCTCTTCAAAGAAACATTATTTTAGATATTTATAGAAAAATACCTTTTATGTCCTTCATGATTTATGAGTTTTCCCCGATGTTTATACCAAAACTACAACTGTTATCTTCTTGGTTTAGAAATTTTCATTCTGAACACCTTTCCACAAAATGTTGCACTTCTGTCCAATACGTGAGGATTTACTTTATCTTGGTGTTGGAGACGTTATCCCTTAGGTCATCTTAAAATTCAGCTTCCATCTCCTGTCTCTCCCTTTGAAGCTGTCAGAAGTTCTGCAGCAATCCTAATCATTGTCATCCATCCTTTCCTTGATATCTCATTGTTGTCCTCCATACCCAATGACTTACCTAGGGAAAAAATATCTTTCACTACAGGCTATGTGTTCTGCCACCACTAATATTTTGCTATTATTTCCTTTTTCATCACAATCATGATGCATGATAGCTTCCTCTTTGCCTTGCTACTTACATTCAGTGTAACTTTCTTTGGAGCTATTGTAATTACTTGAAGCAGGAAATACCAGGAAAAGAAAAAAATGCTTTCACCGGAAACACAATTTCTGTATAGAAGTACAACTTATTAACTCTGCCTTCCTTGTATATTTTACACTGTGCCATTTTTGTCAAAGAAAACCCCCATATCGTCCCTACAAAAAACAATATGCATTCACACCACACACGAAGTCATCTCAACATACATATAAATAATCACATTTCACTGCCACAAAAAGGACCTCATTATTCAGCATTTGCAATCTTCAATAGTCTACCCTCAAATATAAAATCAATACCAACCATTCCCATACTAAAAACAGCTAAAAGGATATTTAATTAGCGAAGGGTTTTAATTTATTCGTGTTGGATGCCACTGTTGCCAGAATTAAATGTAGTGTGGTTTTTAAATCATATTAGTTTCATGCTCCTGTTGTGCCTTACTCTGTACTAGCATTTTAAATTTCACATCTGATGATTTCCATGTCGCAATTGATGTAACCTACGGAAATAAAACCATTATAATTATTATCTGTGACAAGACTATGCAGTGAGGTTGAGTCATAGGCATATAGAGGGTACATCATCAGTTGCAAAGGTGGGACGTACAAAGTGTGTAAATGTACAAATTTCATGAGGAGAAGCAATACAGAGTAAGTACCCAGCTCAATTATACAGCTAACCAAAATATGTACACAGTATGGATGCAGGAAAAAGAAATCAAAATAATAGCACAGATAATGTAACAAAAGGGATCATAAGGTGGGTAGGGAGTGTCATTACATATTTTGTCTTGATGGCTGGAAATTTCATCAAAGTTTTGTTCAAAATTGATTGTAAAAAAATTAGAAAAACCAATTTATGTTCTTAAGGGCAAAACCCAAGTGAATTCCATGTTCCAAGGTTTTACTGTATTTTGGACACTTGGGAAAATAAAATTTAAGCTACATTTCACGACCAATAAGAATTTTACTTATTATTTTGTACATTTGAGCTGAAGGTATTTTCTGGAAGTAAGCTCGTCAAGGTGATCTTTCAAAAATATACATGGAGATATCACTTGCTTTCCGGATGAGAAAATACATAATGTACAATTGTTATAAAAATAATACTTTATTTCAAATAAGAGATACACAAAATTTAAATCCACTAATACAGCGAAATAAGAAAACCACTTTTCCCAGGAGATGGCTTTGTCTTTCTACAATATCGCACATTATGATTTAATTTTGAATTGGCAGATAGATTTACCAGATTTGGAACACTATGCCTAGACTTTATTTTACAGGTGATAACATTTAAAATAGAGTTTTTTAAATCCAAATTCATACAGAATATAACCTATCCTATAATGAGTACATATATGTACATATGATTTGAGTTGACCTTGAAAAAACTAAGAGGAGCAGAAGCCATTATTGTTTGTATAACCATGTGTATTAATATTCTTATGAATGGAATGGGTCTAAAAATCTAATTGAGCAGATGGTGTGGGTGAGGCTCTAAATCTCAAGGCCACTATTGATAGCCCATTTTTGTGGGTATGGCTTGAATTTGTTCTAAAAACATGATATCCATTGTCTATATCCTCAGAACCTCTGTTCTGTTGGCTATTTAAAACATCAGAAGAATCACAATCATTCACATAATATGGAGTACTGCACTAAAATAGAATTCCTCTCCCTTCTGGTCATTTTTCATACTGCAATAACATTGAAATGTACAAAAAAATCAGCCATTACATTGTTTTTAGATAAAAGGAAAGAAACCTCAGAGTATTTTTACGAAATCCTTAAAAGCATGGAATACAAATAGTGGTAGTTCCTATGTGCCTAGCTGTAAAGTATATTTTTTCAGAAATATCTCAAAATTGTACACAGACTGAAAAATAATTCAATGATGTGTGCTCCTAAGCTATCCAATTTTGGCACCAAAAGTTTGAAATCTAGGGTGAGGGATGAGAATGAGGGAGAGTATCCTAAGCAGATTCCTTAACAGCTTTTTCCCCCAACTACTTTCTTAAGGATGCCTTTCTTGTCTTTCTTCTTTCTTCTTTGTAGAAATGATAATCAGAGTAACTTTTTGTGGATAACCCACTGTTACATATATGTATGTGAAAAATTTGAAATGTAAAAACCCAGGATCTGGGTTCGAGTCCCAGTTCAGACGAATGATTTTTAGAAAGTAAAATTTTTTGCATAATTCTATGTAGCACATATTCTTAGTAGGTTTAAATGGCTGAAGTAAGAAAATAATTCAGCAAATCGTAGTTCATGAGAACACCAAAATTTGTGATCGGCCATCCCTCCCTTAGACATTTCCTACCACTGCCTATGCCATTAAATGAATACTGCCTGCTTGCACAAAAATTTTCACGCAAGAAAAATACAAGAGTTTATGGATTAAAAAGAACTTTCTTGAACTTATGCTAAATCCTTGAACTATCGATAGCATATCTCCTAGATGACTCAAAACTCAAGTCAACATAGAAGTGGTTGATAGATTCAGACAGACTGTAGATAGGTAGCTTATAATGTTAGCAAGTCCTCTGGATAGATCAGTTGTGACTTTCTAAACAATCATTCATTGCTCTGCCCCTTATCTCTACAGGAGGTACAAAAAATAAAAAAATAATAGATTTTAATTCTCATTCATATCTTTTTCAAATTTTTAGAATAAAAAATTCAAATGTATCGATGGAAATATAAATACCTCTTATTTAGTCATTTCTTTCGGTCAATTTGAAACGTAGTGGGTCCTTTGGCACGTTTAAAAATTTGAATTCATATTCCATCTCCCCATAGTTGTATTCTACTCTGAAGTTCCTAATTATCTGTTGAAAAGAGAACAAGTCTGTAAGTGGATATAAAACAGATATATATTATGTATTATTTACCTAGAATATTCTCTGAATGAAAATTTTAAATATTTAATTTAATAAACAGATTTTGTTAATCATATTTTGAAAATACTGATGGACATAAATTGTCAGCAAAATTTTATTTAAAAAATGAAAAATGGGTAGATAGCAAAAATTTTTGTCTAGCAGTGACAAGAAATGACAAAATCAGCTATTCTTGAGTAATTATTTACACTTATATCACATAATGTTTAGTTTCCTACCTCTTTACCTTGGGAAACAAATTTCTTTTTTCAGTTGATATTCTTACTTGATGGTGGGCTATTGCATAGATTTTTACTGCATTGAGTTCTACATTTTCTGCATTGATTTTTACATTTTCTGCATTGATTTTTACATTTTTTGCATTGATTTTTACATTTTTGCATTGATTTACATTACTTTTTTTACATTTACATATTTGATTTTGCTGGGTTTGATCATGTTGAGAAAATGGATGGGGAGGATGGAGTCGATTCACTCAATAAATATTAGAAAATAGTAAATGATTATAGAGGAAGGGGTAGACCAAAAAAGTCAAGATTTAATGTAATAGAAGAGATTCTAAATACAAGGAATAAAAGAGGCCTCAGGAACAGAAGAGCATGTATGAAACAGTATAAGAGGAGGTGAAAGAACTAGGTATGCAAGGATTGGGCAATGTAAAAGAAATCACTACAAGAGAGCAGAATTGATTATGGGAAACCAAAATTTATATTGATCACCTATGTATTTTCCTCTAGTATTCATGATATTACTCAAACTGCTGATATTCAAAACTCTTTGGTGGTGATAGAGAATTTAGTTTTGAATCATCTTGACTTGATCAACAGAAGGTCAAGAAGTATTTTCTTACCCAGAATCCTTCTGCTTTTTCATCTCTGGATGTAAGTTATTTGTTTCTACATACTTACCTTCATCAGAAGAATGAATATTTCCATTTCTGCAAATCTCCTTCCAACACAACTTCGTGGTCCAAATCCAAATGGGAGCAGAGCAAAAGGGGCTTGCTTTTTTTTATTAACAGCATCAAAATCTTCCATGCTGCCAAAGGTTTGTTCTGTTGGCCTCATTTTTAACCACCTCTCTGGAATGAATCTTTTATTCTGGGGAAATATTTCTTCAGATCCATATGTTATTATGGTTGGCATGATAGTCATCACCTGGAAAAAAAATAAAATTTTTAAAAGTGGCAGTTGAGGAGGGAAATAATAGGCATTATGAATTTACATCTGCTGCTAGTGTTCCTGTGATAACCAGGTCGAAAAAAAGCAAACATAATCCGAAGTCTATGTGACTAGGTGGGCAGGAACACTGGAACTACTCTTTTACCAATGTTCAGTCCATCTGTGTAAACTTCTTCTTTTTGAATATTCAGTCATTCAGAAACAAGTGCAGCAATCTGGAAGTTCAATTGCAGGAAATGGGAACAGATATACTGTTATTAAGTGAAAACTGGCTAACCCACAATTAATTAAGTACATTTGCAATCAATGGCCTCAAACTAGTGTCACAGTTTTGTAGGTCCCA
>LYUA01006555.1:4002-17119 GCA_002093875.1 Calopteryx splendens | reverse complement strand
CCTTGGGTTGCAGTCAACCAATCTTCGGATTGAAAGACATGTCAGGTCAGGTCATGACAAGGAGTAGGAAGCTGGTGATGAGATTCATGAACATGCCCATAATTTTAATATGGACAACCATGTGTAATTCATCCATAATCATCATGAGTATGGATGAATTACTCATGGCCTGGTATGAGGAAACAACTACATGGAAATAAAATTGACCAATGGAAAAACATGCATAGGGATGGAACGCCAATATACATATATTTGAAAATAACATGTGACCAGACTTTGCCAATAAACAGTGGATAGCAATACGTTGATACACTACTCAAACTTGCTACTTTAGTCAAATAACTTAAATATTTATTTTAACAAGCATCATTAAAATAATTATTGTCTAGAATACACACTCAATATGTACTCACCTCACTTCCTTCTTCACCCTCCTCTTTGACTTTCCCTCCTCAAGCACCTCATCAACGCTCTTGTACACGTAGCGCACCTTCTTCCGCCGCTTCCCTTTGTCCCCCTTCCGCCACTGTGACAGGATCTCAGAATACTCCTTTGCCTCTTCCTCCTCCGAGTCCACCCGAATCTCAGCCACCTTGTGTCCCTTCTCGGGACCATACGCTCCTGCAACACACGGCTACAATCAGTCAAATGCCACTTAAATCTTATGAGAACACTAGTATTCCCAGACAACACAGGTATTATTTGTATTTCATTTCCTGTAGTCATGTGCATAGTTGCCTAGGGATCAATGGGTTGAGTATAGGATGGACAAGAGGGAAAACATATTATACATATTAAAGAAAGCATAATAAATACTTTCACTTTATCGAAAAGGCCTATACTTGTAGTTGTAGTGTTTGAGCCTTTAAGGTGCTGCCACAGCTGCAGTAATAACCTGGCACAATGATAATACCAAAAAACTTCATAGCACAGCAATAGAACATCCATACCAAAGGTATTTAAACTGATAATAATACATCTCCAAAATATTGTCCCACTCTTGAGTAAGTCACCCTTAACTGAAACCTCAGTTTTGAAATGAAAAAGTTACAATTCAACACAGACCTTTTAATATTAAAAAGATGTTAACAATTTCTCCATATAAAAAGAAAAACATCTTTTACTGCACAACTTCACTTACTACTATTTCCTTTTGGGTGCAACGATTATAAAAAATAAATTAACCATTAAGTTAAAAATTATTTTATTATTTTAGCTTTTAAATAGACAATTAGTGCTCAGAAAAAATTACTTCCCATATCATCTGAATTGTCTGAGTGCAAAAATAATTTATAATAATTAAAATAACCAATTATGAAATTATAAGAGCACATTCAAAGATTACATTGCACAAATTGAGAGAGTGAAATACCATTTTGAACTGGATATAAGAATTGTATTTTTTTACTAGAAGCATTCCAAAAATTTTGATGTCTTATAATTGAGCCCTAAGAAAACCAGTCTCTTAATGCAACCCACAAAATACAAGTTAGATGTGCAATGACTTATTCTGAATGATTGTGCACTCAGATATAATTCCACGATGATGATAACAACCAAAAACATCATATTCATGCAAGCCAGAAGTAGCACTATGCCTATAGACACATCTTGTATCCTGTAGCCTATCACCAGGGATAAGCTGCTACCTGTGATATCACTTCACCTATCTCCATCCTAACCCTAATTCTTTATCCCAGAAAGGTGATATTCTAGACATTTGAAAGCCATATATGTAGATATGTACCATATATGTAGATATGCCATATATGTATGGAAGTAGATTAAGACCTCTTGGGAAGCAATTTCAGAAGAAACAATTTCAAGAGGCTTAATCATTGGTTCATTTCACTTACTGAACGGCCCAGAGAATGATGTTCTGCGAGAGGACTCTGATGCAGAGGTTCCGGAAGACAAAGTTACATTTTTTAATACGAAGGAATTCCACCAAGTAATGCCGGTTACCATTTATTTGAGAATTTTCATCTTATAAATCACTTTATCAACATCAGAGATTTCCAAAGACTGAAATCATGTAACAGTCATTTTGAATTTACCCTAACCAAATTGTTGCCTATCCCTTACAAACGCCGCTAGCTGTTGTTCAATGATGGGATAACTAATAGATTTTGTTACGTCATTCACAGAAGTCAACTGAAATCCAATGATAACATTCCCTGCCACAGTATTTCTGCCGATTTCACCCATTTGCTTAAGTGTTTTTTTTTATTTCAAACCATTTTCTATAATGATTTTTTTCATTAGATAGTATTTGTGAATGTCTGCAACCATATAAAATATTTATAACTTTCAGTCATTATGACCAATGCGGCGAGGTATAGCTACATTGGCCATCCCATGCCACTGCGGTCATTTTTTTGGTTATCACATAGCTGCATGATGATGTTTTCTCCTTCATTTACTTTGTAATGTCTTCCTGCTCTAACGATAACAAAGCAATCTTAGATCGGTCTAGTCAACTTGGTTCGGAATGATAAATTCAATGGTTTCAGGATGGTCTGGGAAGTAGTCTGAGCAAGCATCTGCAGGCTTGACTAGACTGTTTTGATTATCAAGCCAAACTTTTAGCCAATTAGACTGATCTGAGATTATTTGGTAAACGTTAGAGCTGGAATACATTACATTGTCTCTCACCGTGAAAACATCTTGACTCAGCTGCGTGAGCTGTGCTTGGCAAACATCATGATATGGCTTTGTTGTTTATCCCTGTAAATCCTGTATCCTTGAGTAAACCCTGCAGTCATACAAGGGCTATCGGATGGTCAGCCTGGTGATTTTTACATTGCTGTTTTTGACAACTCAATCTTCAAAATTATCTCAGAACAAACAAGTCTTTATGCCAGACAGTAAGTAATGCAGGAGAGAAAAACATATCAGCATCATCTCCAGACTGAATCAATGAGAGCCTATAAATGTAGCTGAAATGAAGCATTTTTTTGGTCTCATCGCTTACATGGGGTTGATGAAGGTGTCACTCATCAAAGATTACTGATACTTATTCAAAAATTACTTTTCTTCCAGTATCACATTCCGGAATAGGTTTGAACTTTTTTTGAGAATGGTCCACTTCGGGAATAAAAAAGACTACCCACAAGGTGACTGGCTACATAAATTTCAAGGTCTTATGGAAAAACTATTAGAGTGTTTCCAGAGCCTATACCACCCCACCGAAATGGTGTGCATTGTTGAATATTTCATCCCCTTTTGAGGGCAACCCGTCATGCGACAGTATTTGAAACAAAAGTGCCATAAATATGGGATAAAACTCTTCAATTTATGTACAGGCCATGGCTTAAATTAATGGCATTCAATGCACACTTTCATCGACCCTTTTGCCAACTTTAATAATAATATGGTTCCCACCATGGTGCTGTTGGCACCCAGTCACTCACCTATGGCACCTCTGCCCTTCCTCAGGTGGGCCTCAATGGGTGCTGAGATGCCCTGAAGGTCTTTCCCAAGCCCCTTGCCTGGTTGGAAACCCATCTGAAAAATAAATTTTGTTTATAGCTATTTTCATTTTGAATAAGGAAGGAGTGATTAGGTAGCATGGTAGGCAATGAAAATTTAGCACAGAAAGTTGAACAGTGCAGTTGAACTTCTGAGAGTTTGTTAAAATTATCCATTGATGTGGATGAAAAGCTGGCAAGATTTTACTCAAATTACCAAATATGATACTACTCAGGAGGCACGAGATGAAGGGCTGAAACAACAAATTATGCCTTTTGTTTCATCAGAGCTTCTAATTTTGCATATCAAGTATACACTCAATGTATATTTCAATCAATCTGTTTAAGCAGATAGCTCCAATCTTCCAGGCACAGAGAGTAAAACAGTTTTCAGACCATTAAAATTCAGCTTTAAATTCAGAATCATCGCATAGAAAATTAAAAACATTTACAAAAATACCAGCAAATAATTAATTTTACTTTTGAAAAGACCAGCCACCTAGTTCACAGGAAAAAAAAAATGACCACCTACATGAAAAAAGATGGCATAATACAATTACAACTCAGAAAAATAGAAGGGAATTAGAATTTGCAAAAAGAAGAATGAAGGGTTGCAGTCCACCAATCTCAAGAAGTTTCTTAAGAAGAGACTTAATGGGGAGGTGGGGTGTGGCAGGACAGAGCAGAAGTGAGGGCAGTACCTGTAGCAGCAGTTTCGCCCCAATGCCCTTGGTGTGCCTCTCCCAGTTCCCCACACCCCTCTGCGTCAGCGTACTGGTGAATGCCATGCCACCCCTCCTGCGAAGGCCAGCTATCTCCCCATCCATCCTCACCTCCTGCCTCCTCAAGGGCTTGGTATGGTGCATCACCTTCACCTCACCATCGTCACTGCAAAATGCATTGTGGCATTAGCACATTGAGATTAAGGGGCCCAAAAGAAGTTCAGCACTCCCATCCCAAGAGAACTGAAGAAAGGGTCACAAGAACCGAATCACAATTAGTTGAAAATAGTGAAAGTCACATGAGCGACTTAGCAAAACAATGCACATTGTTGAAATGAACTTGGGTGCACAGAATATTTTACTACATTTAAGCACGATGAGAGTGTAAATGCGAAAAAAAACCCACAATCAATGTAAAAATCATTCACCTGGCCTGGTACTTGAACCCAGATCCCTCTATATCCGGCTGAGTGCTTTAGCCAGTTAAACTAACCAGGCATCCTCTTATACTGTGGATTTTTGAGAGCTTTAATCGGAATAAGATGTTCTTACAAGTCACCACACATATAATGTCATAAAGTGACCGTCATTGTCCTCATAGTGCCACCATCCACGAGGTTAAAGCATCTTTTAAACACTAAGGTGACCTTTTCAAAGAAACTGCGGGAAATGCCATGACAGTGACTATAACAGAGTTACCTGCTCCTGTGCATAAATACCTATGTGAAATTTCCTGCAGTTTTGAAAAAAATGAAATTATTTGAAAAAAAAAGAGGAATGTTTTCATTGTATTTCAGTAGAAATAATGAGAATATAATATGAATTTGAGTTTTAAATAAAGTTTGATTTCAATGGATATATTCATAAATTGGGTTGTGTGATATCATTATATCAAACTATGTCGATATTTAATTCATATCAGCTCAGTCTGTATGAAGAATTTGAAGGAACCAATAGCAGATGTCGCCAATAATCATTGTCGATAGGCAATAAATATAGACAATGTATGTAAAGGGGTGAATGATATTTCATAGCCAATATCAACCCTGTTGATATACTCAAAATATATGTAGGTTTTGATGATGTATTCCTGTACACTGAGAGGGAAGGGAGTACAAATCACTACCTGAGAAGTATTTATTCATCCCACCTCCTGATTGTCAGAATTCATAGATTTGCAAACCCCCCTTCAGCGAACGGGGAAAAAATATCACGATATGCTCAATACACTTGACACTGCTTGATATACTCAACAGTCCTCAATGTAACAAGGAGTGCTTGATATCCCCTATTTATTATGACATATATATTTCTGACATATCAAGTCAATATTTTTAAACCGATGTTCGATACAGGAAATGAAATACTGTGTTCTAAATAAATCAGTTCTGTGAAATTAGATAGTCAAATTAATTAAAAGTAATAATTTTGTAGTACGAAGGAGTAAAATTGTGACCACTTGAGGTGTGCTGAGGGCACTTGTGTAAGACTACACTTTATCAGAAGGAGCCCACTATGCACCTCATGCGATCATATTTTGCTTTTAACTTTAAAGCTCTAAAATTGTTGAAATCACTTAAAACAATGCACATTGATTGAACATTAATATATATTACACCAAATTGTTAAAAAAAACTTATGTGGGTACCCCGATAAATTTGAGTTGAAAGAAAGGACAGTAAATGTGTTAAGGAAGTGCAAAAAAACTGGAGGGAAATTGCTGACGTGATTCTCCTCCCACAGATGTTTGGCGAAGTGGGATTGGTTGATCTCACAGTTTCAAAAACAGCGTTTGTGTTCTTCTGCTCTTATTAACGAGAAGGGAATAAGTTGGACAAATGGGAGGATTTAGAAATAAGGAAAAATCTGAGAACTGGACACTTAGTTAATGATATTTTGTTTGGAAAGCGCTCTCCCCTACTGGAAGCCTCCCTATCCTTATCCCACTAATACTACTCCCCTCCCCACCCGCCTGTTCCCCCTCCCTCCCCCCTGCGCGATTACCGTAGTGTCACCCCTACGTGGAAGGTAAGAGAAGGGTGAGGAATCCCTATATTACCACCTCTACCAACCCTGAAACCCAACCCCCACCCTCCCACCCCAACCTCAACCCCTCTAGTGTATAAATACCTCTGCCTTGTAGAAAAAAATTTGTACCTGAAGATGATGCCATGCGTCGAAACTAATTGTGCCAGTGCCGTTAAAAGTGTGTGAAAATACATGGTATTCTTCTTTCATTCATCATGAATTTCCACGTAGTCAAGCCTGACACAATCCAGTGTATAGGATAGACTATAATAACAAATCTCCCACCAAACACGGAAGTAACAGAATATGGGATGGAACTAGATGAATGGGTTCAAAGTCAGAATAGCTCACAATAAGAAGACATTCAAGGGTAAATACATAAGTACTATGCTCATTTGAGTGTTACAAACAAGGGTGCAGCACATTAAAGCAATCTCACAGTGGGTGGTACTTATGGCTCATAGACATGGACCTGGATTGTATGATAATAATTTTATTGGCATGAACAATTACAGAATGGCATACAATCAACTCCCAGGTAAACTCTAAGAAATAATGAAGGGTGGCAGGCAACCAACAGACTGAGAAAACAATGATAGTGGCCACATAAATTACTCTGCAAGAACTTGAAGCTAGAAATACCTTGAGGAAGCAACATCCTCTTCCATCGCCACCTCGTTCTCATCTTCATCATCTTCTGCCTCTGCCACTCCATCCTTCTTCTCTCCTGCTTGCTGGATGCCTCCAGCAATGAAACTGACTGGTGAGGTATAGTTCTTTTTTGAGCCACCCCGAAAACTGGGCCGACTTGTATTCTCTTCTCCATCACTTTCAGTTGCCCAGATTCCTGCAATCAGAGATCATTAATAGAAAATAAAGATTGAACATTTCTGAGGATATTACTTAACATGAAATATCAAAAGAAAAGGGGTCAAAACTGTCGGCTTTGCAAAGCCAATGTTTTAGTCTGTTACTGGAATCAAAGGCATTTTGGGATTGATAAGAGAAGATGTATAGTAGAGAGTATGTACATTTCATCACTGAAGGGCTCTGTATTGAAATAAGTCAATCTTAAAATACAATGTACAAGTTATGTAAATCTATCCCATGGAGTAAGTAATACCTAGATGAAGTGGAATGACCCTTTATTCATGATGCACTAAATAAGTCAAGATATATAATCAACGGTTAAAATAAATCTGGGCTTCCAGAACATCATATAACTGCATATTTCCGTTATGATTAAAGGAGGGAAAAGTTCATATTTTCAGACAAGCCAAATGACATGCCTAAATGATTCTCATCATGAATCATGTGAAGAATATTGGTGTGTATCGCATGAACTCCTAGATTAAGAAGAATAGGATTACTTAGTGGAAATGAAGGCCTCAGGAGAGGTTGGTTAAACTCATAAAATGCTTAGAAAGAAGAGGACAGTGTTGAGGTCGAGAGAGGTACCCACTGCCATAGTTCTAAAACTATTAGGTATTCCTTTAGATTAACAACTTTCACCGCTGTTCCTCATCTTTCCAAGAGTTCATTGATCACATAGACATTTGCTATGCCACCTATTAAAAACGAAATAAGTACATTTATTTTGAATTATATCTTTATTGCTGAATTGGCCAAATAACATGTTCCTTAAAATAATAAAAGGAGATTCCGCATGAATAATAGCCGACAAAACTAGATGAAATAAACTTAATTGCTTTTGATATATTTTGCTCAACAACTACTGTTATTGAAAAAGAAGAGCTGTGAGTACCAATTCTCTCCGGCAAATGTAGTGTGCTTCTTTTGTCAGTAAACACGATAAGAAACTTTAAGAACAATAAAACTTTTAGACGAACAGCGAAGGAACAAACGGCTCCACCAAAATAATATACAAAATATGTGAAAGAAAGTTAACGTAATAACTCACCGTATATATGTTGATTTTTTGTGATCTTACGAGTTGGTCTGTTAATGTTGAATTCATTTTCGAGGTCATAGTCTGTTACCTCGAAGGCCTCTACTTCATCATCAGACATAGCGAGAGCCAGAAGACTTAAAAATTCTGAAATTTTTCAAATCACAAAAAACTTATTTAAGAAACTGAATTAGAAAAAATAGCGTTCATGAAGTTAATGTCCCTCACCATTTGAATTTCGGCTTTTTATACTCAATGAGAGTATACTTTGAATTATACAGTGGGGGAATATGCTTGAACATACACTTACCTCTTTAAATTATAGAGGTGCATGGACGCATGAAATTGATACACACGCGCACAAGTTTCAGCATTTGCCCTCCAACAAACAACCAACTGCTGCTTGCAACCCGTACACGTTGCGCTTAATGCCATGTTGAAGTGAAAGTGGCGGGAGCGGAGGGAGGGAGTTTCAATTTCCCTTATCGTCTAAGCGTTTTGGTCTTTCATTAGAACCATATTCCTCCTAATATTTATCCGACTATTATATCCGAATAATTGATTTATTAATAATGTCATTAAATATAAGTTATATAGCTGAATTGGTATTTGGACTAATATTTGGGAAGAGACTTTTGAGTTTGGACCACTTCAAACCCAGAATGTAAATCATTCCGTGAGAAACATCTCCCATATTATCAATATTTGTTATTTATCTTTATCAAAGGAAATCTCTACGTGGGAAGATCAGAGAAATGGATTATAAATTGGTGTTCATGGCTCCGTTCCAATACAGTTTTATATAGAGCTAAACTGTCCTTTTTACTTTTGAAATGCGAATTTTGTTATTTTAATTAATTTCCACAAAAATAATAAACCTTAATACAAATTGAGAGGATTAATGGCATACATACACATTTCAAAACATGTGTAGGAACTAAAAATAAGCTAAATTTAACAAATTCATGAATATGCCCACGGATTATATATAAATTAATTGTATACTCCGTGAATATGCCATAGCGCCATATGGCCATTTGTTCAACCTAGTTCGAAAATGGACGGTTAGAAGACTGAGAGCGACACCATCGCCAAGAAAAAAACACTTGCTACGCGATACCAGTGATATTTTACGAAACATTCTTCCACTAATTCTTCCATGGCATTAGCATGAGCATTACAATCAGTTGGTACAGCTGGATGATTTTCTCCGATTTGTTTGTGCTGCAGTGCTTGCTGGTGGCTGCAGTTGTTCAATGTGTGTCGAGTTGATGTGGGATTTGTATTTCTGGAAGTAACAATGGAGTAGGGACAGCAGAATGGCATCATTCAGTGGTGCTATTATAGAATTAAGTTCTGATTTTATTGTTCGCAGCTTTCGAAGATGAATCCGTTTCAAAATCCTGCGATTAATAGGTTCGCTGATTATTTTGTCATTTGCGGTCTTGACATAAGTTCTGGACTTGAGTTGGATAGATTTTCTGGTAAGTGCGCTCTTTAATATTGACTATTAATTTGTATGTAATAGTGGTTACAGTTTTCGATAAAAATAAGCACCCGGTAAGAAATAACACCCTCCCCGTAAAACTTTATTTGACGCGAATATTATAGTATTAACAACCTTGAGTGGATTTTAAGACTAGGAGAGTGTTTCTGGTAGGCACGGCGTAAAAAATATAGGTACTTTGATCATATTAACCCAGTTTATAGCCAGAAGACACTTGTTTTTATTTTCCTCTTTGAAATAAGTAGACCACTGATGAAAGTAGACACACGTAAAAGCATTTGTGGCAGCTGAAATTAATATTTCCATCTCTCGACGTGCGCTCTCCATCGGTATCGTTACAATCTTCATGCTCTGATTGCCCCGTTTTCTTTCTCCCAACGAGGTATTACTGTGATGACTTCTCGTTGTTATCGATCCGTGGAACCTGTCGAAGTACGCCTTCAGGAAATTGGGACAACTCCCCTCGCTCTGCGTGGGTTACGTATTTTCATTAAACGGTTGGAATAATTTCCAAGCTCCTTAATTAGATTAATTCCTAAGGGTTAATACATGATTTTATTTTTCTTGATATCTTTGCCCGTGCCACACAAATGCCTTATCACCCCGTGCAGAGTTGATTGGGAATCTCGCCGAGTTTGCCCATGACCTCTGGCATGGTTCCAAAGTCTTCTTGTATGGTGCAATATCATCATCCTAAAATGTTATCTCCGCATTATGTTTGAAGGAAAATCGTGTCTGAATAAAGTATACCACTATTTGAAATAAACATTGGTTTCATGGTCTTTTTCAATTTTTACAGTTTCCATTCGGTGCCGCGGTTTTATACACACTATCATGCATTGCCATAGATGCGCACACGAAGCGTTGTAACATGTTGACTCATTCTCATATTGTAGCTTTTAGAAATATTTATAATAGGAGGAAAATGACGAATCGAAATATACTTGGCAAGCATGCCTCACTCATTTGTAATCTGTGCCATAAGCAACTTGCCGAATGCCTGTTATAAGATCTTTGGGGTCCATGGTATTAAAATTATGCTTCTTCCTGTTCTTCCTCTCCTTTATAAACCATCCCCTTGTCGCCCATGCTAAAATTCACGAGTGGTTTTCTATATGTACTTTGATCATATTAGTTATATGCTTTTAATTAAGGTAAACGGTAGTGTAACATGTTTCAATGCAATGTTTCTGCATTTCAGGTGATACTTTGCATTGCTCTCCGTTGGACAGGCCGTACAAATCCAAAGTTTTGGCTCACTTTCCTGATAATGTCCCTTGGAATGTGTTTGACCATGAGGCTGTATCAATGGTATTACATTTATTTTCGTATGTAAGACATAAGAACTAAATAGTGTAAATAAATAATAACAATAATTTGAGAGGATGAATATCTGTTAATTTACCAGTATTTTGACAAATATTTAATGCTCAGTTCTGCTTAGTTTCTATTAGGATGAGTACTAAAGGCTGGTGCTAATGCCTGCTCACATATAGGTAATATACCTATTATAGGTAGGTTTTGGTCAGTTGCTAATGACTATTATGCATCATGTGAGCTTAAAATAAGAAAGGGAGCAGATATATCCTTAAAGTAGGTAATGAAACAAGAATTGCTGCCTATGTAATTATCAATCTGTTCACCATTGAATTTAACCTAACTTGGGGAAAACTTGCATTAATATGTTTGGTGATGCCTTTAGGGAGCTAGGGATTTGTGAATTACATTTTTAGAAAATGTAATCTTGGAATAATGTGCATATGCCATTGCTTCTTTTACACCATAAGTATTGGTAACACATCTCAGAAAAATATTATTTCAGATTTGAACAAATTACATTAATAGAAAAAAAGGGACTCAATTCATTGAGAAGCACTGTAGTAATTGAACTCAAATTGTCACATGAATTCAACAAAACCTGGAATGGGAACCCCTATACACTCGAAATGGCCCTAATAGATTAAGCCAATATGTCAATTAAGTATGTCAGGGGTCATTATGTCAAATACATAAAACAATGCAGATGTAGTGCAGTAAAATAGAGTCATTCAATGTTAATTCAACAAATGGGTATTACCTCAACATATTTTCTTTGATGAAATTTGGTATGTGGATGGTGTCTACCTTAAGTTCTTGGAAGAAAAAGAATCCCCTGAAATTTAGGCAATGACATACAATTGCATTAATGTCATATTTTACCCTTCTCTACAAGCTTCAGCAATATTTTTATACATTGCACCATGGTCAGAAACGGATCACCGGGAGGCTTAAAAATGAACTTGTGATTTGTTTACTCCTATGTGAATTTTATGTTAGTTAAATGATTTTTTTACTCTTCTAAGTTCAATGTAAAATTTGTCATTTTTTAAAGAATATATGCATGAAAAACTCACAAGGATTTTTTTTGTAACTATTCAATTTTTCTTGTGCAAATGTAGGAATATGAAGAAGCTAATGGATATTAGAAATCTTTCTTCAAGGAAAAATCCTGTGGTTTAAAACACATTGAAATTTGATTTTTCAAATCTTAAATTTCCCATTTAGGATAGTTTTAAAATAAAAAAGGAATCATTTTGTTACTCAAACAGACCTTAGACTTGATTTTGTCATAATGGGCTTCGTGAGTAAACCAATGTGTAATTTTATTGAGAAATGAACATTCAAATCCATAGATGGCAGGAAATAAAGTATGGTAAACTTGTGTAAAACAAAATGAAGCTTTCTCAGCAGTATTGAAATATCTTCTAGAAGAAGGTAATGGGGATAGGTCGAAATGGGGTGGATGGGGGGATTGTATATGAGAATATATGGAGGAGGATGGGTCATTATTTGGGATTGGTGTAAATTGCCTCCTCCAATAACTACTACAACTAAATTTTGACTGGTATTCTGATCCCGCATGAGTTAATATGAGTTCATTAGTTAAGAATGGCAATGCGTCTATTATCACTGAATGCATTCAAGTCTACACCTCTTATTTAAATTGTGATTCCTGCTAAAAATCTCTTTTTGCTAATTCTGCAGTAATGTTCAAACTTTGCAATTTATTTTGTAGTACAATTTTTATCTTTGAGCAGTGATTTTGATCTTTGCTTCCTTCCCACTGGTTTATATTTTCCAACCGCTGGTAGGTCACCATAATAATCAATCCAAAGTTTGTTTTTGATAGATGATGGTAGGTATCACCTTGTACTGAGCTCTATGGAATCTGAAATTCACACATTCAGGGGGTGGAGGAAGGGGCGAGGGGGCAGATGCAGCCTGTCATTTCCCAGTAAGATCTGGAAAGTATATGGTCACAGAGCACTGGTCATGGCCAGAGTCATAGCCAGGATTTGAGCATCATCCGAGCAATCAGTGGCAAAAAATGCTCTACCCTCTAGACTCCGAAATCTCCCTTTGTAATCTGGGTGAAGTTCTCTCGGGTTTAATGGAAATACTAACCCGGTGCGAAACCCGAGAGAACTTCACCCAGATTATT
>LYUA01006516.1:9560-22109 GCA_002093875.1 Calopteryx splendens | reverse complement strand
GCGGGTGACTCCGTTGAAGTTACTGTCGCGGCATTTCCCGCAGTTTCTTTGTAATATGTGTTTAACATCCTCGCAAAAGTGACCTGCCTGAAATTTAAACAGTAAATTTAATCTGTACTTCACCCTATGGTCAACTAGTGGCTCCCATTCTAATTCCTCTAATAGCGCCGTGATGCAACAAACGTTGATCAAAACAACAATGCACAAATCCAGCCCGCTCTTCGTTGCACTCGATCTAGTTCCAAAAGTAAACCTGCCTCGTGAGGGTCCCATACACTCGCAGTGTACTCTAGGTGCAGCCCAACTAGTGTTTAAATAACAACGCTCTTTTAGCCTCTCATTACATTTCCCAAGTATCCTTCTGACCAATCCTAACTTTTTATTAGCCATTCCGTAGATTTCCCGAATATATTTTTCTGTTGAGGATAGGTCTTCAGTTATTGCGACATCCAAATATTTAACCGAATCTACATTTGCTACATTGGTTTTCCGTATGCTGTATATATTATCGGGTCAACTGCTCTTCCTAGCACTGCCAACATAAATTAAAAGAAATGCAGCTAAACAAAGCTACACCATTGCTTCAAATTAACAGCATTTATTCTTGGAAAATTCAAGTCAAATGCAACCTTTTAAACATTGCTTGAAATAGGGAATTTGATGCCAACAAAATAAATAAATTCCCCACCACCAAAAGACCACCAGGCACCAATGACTAGATCCTCATTGGATCATTTTCTAAGACACGTGAACCACCCTGACAATGCACTAAACTCCCTTAATCCCTCAAGAATCACGGAAAAACTTCACTTTTCCTGCCAGAATAGGACCTGAAACAGGAATTTCCTCAATTCGCTTTTGGTTGAACCACTGCAACAGTGCAGTGTCTAGATTTTCATAGGTCGATTTTTTCAATGATATTCTTTTCATTACACTGGTGACACTGCCACCATTGTGGATGAGCACATGACATTAAACTTTTTGTTTATGAATGTCACAAACTGTTTGTACTCCGATCCCCAATTCTTCAGCTACTTCACCTTTGTCTGAAAAACTAAGAACATCAAGTTTTCGTCTCATCAATGGGACCACTTCACAAATCTTTCATGTGACAACCCCTCATGCGAAAGTATGAAATCTGCAGGAGAGAAATCAGTATGTTATGCTTACACCAGCCAGAGAAAATTGTGAATGAGGCCCATTTGATCTAGCAGTGTGAATCATATTGATGAGGGGAAGTCACTTACCCTACTTTCTTTTTCTACTGCCGTTGTGAATGGGGAAGGATGACTCATTTGGCGACACTGACAGAGGAGGTAGAATAGCACTCCTACCCCCACCCTTAACCCTATTGAACTATTGAGTGGAATTCATGCCTAAAATGCACAAAATCCCACGAGAGACTCCCTCCATCTGGACACACTGGACACTTTGTTATTGTTTTCTATGTGAAAAATCTCCCAGGCATAAAATTCTACCTATTGGGAGCCCTCTCAGCGGGGCACGTGTATCTTCCCTTGAAGACTGGTCCGAGGGAAGTGTGATCCCCTTGTTTGCATTAGCAGACACTCTCATGGCTTGAGCCCAGGGTCAAATATTTGTTTATGCAGCGGTTTTGCTACAGAAATACATACTTATTTAGTCAAAAAATATAACCTCGGAAATTAATTCTTTTGGTTTTGTTGTGCATTTACAATTTTAAACAAAACTATCATTAATACTAACGGATATATTGTATGGAAGAGGTCTGCCATACCATTGACTAATAATGAATGCACACTGTGAAAAAACACTCCATGTCTTGTTGCAACATTTCATCTGATGTTAACATTAATTACTTTTTTGGGAGTTTCTTAGAAAATGGATTCATATTTTGACTAATGGAAAAATATTTCTATAACAAAACCATTGCATGAAGCATTACTTCACCATGGGCTCATGCCATGGAAGGGGGGGTTGCTGCTAGTGCGACAAGGGGCCCATTTGCTGAGGGAAGGGACCCCCCCCCTAAAGGGGAGTCGCAAGTAAAGGGTAGACGCCTGGGAACAACTTCCCCTCCACACACGTCCCTCACTCACTGTTGCATGGCACTCGTTTGCAAGCTCAGCGAAACTGCCGACGGATCGCTTCGCTGAATGCTGACATTCCAAGGTTAGCTTGCTACCATGTGCATGTCGAATATTAGGCATGAAATGTTTAAGGAATATTAAAACATCAGCAAATTTGAATCTCTTTTCTTGAGCAGACAGATAACCTATTACGTGCAACTCTTCTTGTCTACAGACCATCCCATTGCCCTCCACTCCAACGTTGATACAGTTCTCATCGCGGTTGCAACTTGGAATTATTACATTCCTAGATAAATGGATTCTACATAGAAAGTTTAACATACTAAAATAGTAGAGTTTTCAGATTATTAGAAAGGGTAAAATTACCTTTCCCTGTTTCACAATATAATATGGATTGGATCTAGAGAAACCTGCTGACTCCAGGAGATTCATTACATCTGATCTAGGAACCATTTTCTTGTTGAGGAAATACTGGTCCTTCTTTGCTCCAATAACTCGACGAAGGTACACCTCTTCTCGGTCAATCTAAAAAAGAAATGTTTATCATCCATTACTTGAATGACATATACAGATGACAAGTGAAATAAATAAAAAAGAAGGCTAAGACTAACACTAAGCCATTATACAATAAAAGAAAAGGCAGGTTTATAATGCTGAATAAGTTAAAATAAAGTTATAAATTGGAATGCATGTATACTTGGAAAGAGAAAATTAAATTAATTATGAAGGAATGGATCACCACAAGTAGATAGCACAATAAATAAGAGGTGCTACACAGAGTTGTTGAGAATTTGAATGACTCAAACCCGATGGTCTCGGGAAAAACTTCCCTGCAATTCATCTAATGATCTATATATCCAATTCCAAATAAATTCACTTTGTAATTAATTGTGATGAATTAAATAGGGAAATTGCATGCCAGATCAACATATAAAATTGTTTTAAAATTTAAACAAACAATGCATTAACGTTTTGCAGCCAAGTAGTGTTATTTCCCACTGAAAACATATTATAACCCCAGAATACTTTTAATTTAACCAAAAGAAAGTAGGCTTGGGCTGCCAGTACCAGCTAATATAATCTCAAGTTTATTTACCGGAAGACGTCCATCAGTATTGTCAAAGATGATCTCAACATATGCAGATATAACACGTGGGCCAGTACCTTCATGAAGAAGGGCCTGTCTTTGCTCTGGGCGCAAGTGAGAGAATTCATCACTGAGAACAAACTGGATAGCTGAAAATAAGAAAGGCAAGAAAATGAAACTTTGAAGCAAGACTTAAAATCAAACAAGTCTTTAAAACAAACCACTCCCAATAGGAAGCTTCATATAAGCATTTTTCAGTTGACACAGCTTGAATGAATATTTGAGAATTCAATTGTCTAAGACTCTGCGAACAAAAGCTTATGCTAGGTTTCTTTAGTTTAATTACCTTCATAGATAATTCAAATAACTTCTATATTTATTTTGCAACATATATTATTATATTCAAATTCATCATCCATTTAAAACATACAAAAAGAAGTATTTTTCTCATTTGTTTACATTTTATCACTTTGGCATCAACAAAATTAATTGAACTCATCCTGAAAAAAACCCTTTTAACTATTACATACCGTAGAAGAAATTGCTTTTGCCGGATCCATTACGTCCCACTGAAAGCAATAGATTTGTATGATTAAAGAATTCAAGTAAAGAAATTTCACTTTTTACTGGTAAAAGAAAAGAACTACCTACCAACTACATTATGACACGGATCAAAGGGCTCTACCACTGTTTGCTCTCGGTAACTCTTGAATCCTTGTATAATCACCTGAACAAAACGAAACTTAACATTAAGCGTTGGTGATAGAGGAATGAGAACTATGTTCCATTACTTCAAACAATGTACTTCTAAAGGTCAAACTCAATGAAAATCACTTGATGTGATAATATACATCCAAAACTAAATCCTCATATCAATACTTTAACAGCTATAGGACCACAGACAATATATAGGCTTAAGCGTCAGACAGTAAACAAATAACAGGACAACTGAGTGTAATTGATCGGAACACGATAATTACAGTGAAAACGTACTTGTTTTATGAACATATTTTCTGAAGTGGAAAATATGACCTATACTTATGTCATTAGCATGCCGAAAACAACCTCCAAACACTTCTTCCCCCCAAAACAAAGTTGACATAACATATAACTGTAACAAGGCGGGAAGGAAGTCACCACCACAAAAGTCAATTCAAGTGAATTGAAGTACCTATTCTGATTTTCGAATTGAACACAACTGCATAACAGGTTATGAATAAAAATTAATGTTTTCTGAAAGCAATTCGTATTAATAGGTACAATTAACATACCAATATCTTAAAATTAATCTTGAATTAATAATAAATTGGAAGGATTTGAAGCATAGAGGTAAAACAATAGAATATATTCGCGGGATATTTGTCTGTTTAATAAATATGGTGATATTTATTATTTATGTAACATCTTTGAGGTTGTTCAGCGTCAATACCTTTTTCCATGGTCACTAATAACATTTCCAAAAATGTGATATCATGGCTCCAGGAGATTAATTCCTCCATAAAATATGAGAAAAACAAGTTGACCTTTAGGCTTATATTAAATTATTAAATAGCTTCTTCAGCGTCGCAATGACTGGCGTGGAATGATCCTTCAGTATATCATTTAGTTGCCGTAGCTTTCAGTTGAATATTAGGTTTTTGACTGAAAGAACCCTATAGGTTCAATGTATCCTTTGTTTTCGTTAACCCTCATCTTGATACTTTCAAAACCTCTTATTGCAGAAGAAAAATCGGACATAATATTTGGTAAAATTGTTGAAATGTTATTGATGGATAATATTTATTTTTTATAGTTAGATGATTTAACTATTTTGGACCTACATCTTCATTATTTGTGACATTGAAATTGCACCTATATTTGATTATTACAATTTGCGCAAACACTATAGAGGGGTGAAAACACATGAAGTTTCCAGGTTGCAATGTATGAGCATTACAATCAGGTCTCAAGCACTGATATCCGTATAGTATATTTTTACCTCTCTGTGGTATTTGTAAAAGTTTTCTAAACTTAATATTGATAAATGAATATCACAAAGTTACAGAAAAATGTACACCGATAAGTGTGTTATTGACTTTAAACATTTCTTTAGTTACAGTGGATGTAGACTTCTCCTCCATGTGGGACCCAGAAATATTTCCTGCAGTGAGATCATTTGCTCATTTAGCATCTAAAAAATATCTTCAAGGAGGAGGTTTGACAGTAACATTTGTTGATGATGAGTCGTTTATCTTCAGGAAAGGTATGGTGAATGGGAATAATAAATAATATATGCATTCTATTGATGGAGGTGATGCCTATGTGTCAATGAGAATTTATTTCAATTCTAATTCTATCATAGGTGAAAATGAACTTATCATCCTTTTGACTATTGCTCGATGCAATGACACATGGGGTATGTATCATCAGCTCAATGAGGATAATGTTCTTCAAGTTGCAGTCACAGGTTCAGTATTAGTTAGCATGCATGTTAGTTACCAACCTAGATACTTTAGCATGACTTTAAATTGGTTTTATATCATGCAATAAGGTAATGGAGAACCAAATTATATTTTAGAACCAGACTGTCCACGGCTACCAATAATGGAAGCATTGACAATACCTGTAATGGATATTGAAGAACAAATTTCACAGATAATTCTTGATTTAAGATCAGGAGATGTACTCCATTGGAAAGAAGCATTAATTATTTATGATGACTCTATAAGTAAGTCACCTCTCCTATTATGCTCAAAGTAAAATCACTTTTGTAGTAAGGACTTTGAATTGGAATAGGATTTGTTAAGACTAAGGTCACTCATATCAAACCGTACTTCATGTTGACTACTACTGTGGTATTTCATTTACCAAAAAAATAAAAAAAATGAATTATTGTACAGAAAGGCCATTCCGTCACTAAGTCCATATATGGACACTGTGAATCACCATTTGTAATATTTTAACAAAATCATTTGAATTCTATAACATTTTATAAGAAATTTTTAGGATGCTATCTAGAGATAAAATGCAATCTTATTTGTAATAAAATCCCATCATAAAGAGGAATTCCTGCTCTGACTAAGGAAATAAAACAATGCAACACATTAAGATCGTCATGACGGTCTTAATGTGTTGCATGGCTTAGATGAACCAAGTAATTTTGAATAATCATCCGATGCATCGGATGATAACTCAAAAGTACTTGGCTCATCTAAAGCTTCTTTCTTGTAGCAGTTCAGTTTCAGAAAAAAATTGTCTTTAACGTCGACTGGAGTATGGATTTCTAATCCAATTTTGAAACATGTGCGTGTCCTGTAGAGAATTTTCTAGCAATGATAAAAATGTATTCCAGTAGGATTTTTTTATGATTGCTATAAATGGTGCTTATATGTGATGAGGAAGGATTTTCTATTTTGAATCTTGGTTCTCTTCCATGGAACAGTAGAGAAATCACAAAATCAATTTCTTTTTTGTTTATTTGGGAAGTTTTGTCTGTTATTTCTGAGATTTTCCAAAACTCTGACATTTTCATAAAATTTTTTTTGCCTTTTTTCTTCTTAGTTTTTAAATCCAGGGGTAACCTAGGGCGAGAAAACTAGCTGCTGTTATGCTAGTATCAGTACATAGGGTACACATCCTAGGTATTGGTACCAAAGGTTTGAATTTGGGCTACTATCAGAAAGGTCAGGGTTCGATTCTTGGTAACGACTGATTTTGGGCACCCTCAGCTTCATTCAAGCTGTGTGATATTTTGTGTGGCATATCATCCTGGGAAATCACAGGCAGCACAGGGAAAGGAACTGGACCCCTACCCTGATGTGTGAATTTCACATGCCATTGGGCATTAGCTGAGCTCTACCCTCACTTATCAATACCAAATATTGGGTTCATTAATATCATTTCAGGATATAGTTGCTTATATCTTTCTGACATGGTGGCAATAGGTTGTATTTTAATTTTTCATCATCCTTTTCCCATTGGTGTTTCTGGCCCAATGAGTAATCTTTTTTTGGGGTCCATTCAAAGATGTATTTTCTTTTACTTCTGTAGAAATGTTTTGAGGGTGCCTTTTTTGTACCTGATATTTAGATTTAACGGAAGTTGAAGCACTGTTTCTTTTGTTTCCAGTGCTGGATGAGGAAAGAAGTATTTTATTTTACAACTTGGTAATGAATTAGAATGAAGTTCTTTTTTTAGGGTAGGTATTCAGAGTTGGCTGAGGAATACCAATTTGAAGAGTCTTCTCTAACTGCATCCTGGGTCATGCAGTCAAGAATTTTTGAAATTTCTTGCTACCATTTCAAACCTTTTCTTTATGCTCTGTACTCTCTATATTTCTCTATGCTCTGAAGTTTTCAATTTTTTTCTCAACTTTCAGAGATGCTATCAGGTGAATTATTGTGTTGCTAACAAGAGGACATGAAAAATATTATGTCTTTAGTTATTCTTTTTTGGGAAATCCTTTCAGAAATGTACATTGATGTTGACACAATAAGGAGAAATAATCTTGGGGCTATTTAAGCCTGCCATTATACACAGTCATTAGTTATCTTGTGGCCTGCTGCCTTTAATACACACAGGGGCACGGATCAGGGTTTTGCAGGGATGGAAATAATGTGCATCTCTAATTCATGCTTTGATTGCCTACCAATTGGGGGAAGGTTCATAGGCTCTCAGGGAAACAATTTCCTTAAGGGAGGTGAATTTATATACATTTCCTTGTTGAGGATCACAGCTTTGGTGGTGTTTTAATTGAACGACATATATAAAGAGAGCAGGCAGGTTACATAATGGAATTAAGCACCTAGTTGAAAATTCATAGATGTAGAAGAACAGAAAAATAATTTTTAGATGCCTGGAAGGCAATCAATTCTTTACTTCACTTCCCCTTATTCTAAGGAGATTATGTCAGTTAGATAGTGAACTTAGAAACAGGTCAACACAGGTCATTACCGATTATACAAGGGAGTCAATCACCTAATAAAGCTGATAGCAATATGTTTATCCTGTTTCACATAGGCATTTCCTGCACCCATTGTCGATAACTGAAGTAGCAACTAATCCTTATTTTATATTCCCTGCCCCATATCATTTATGTAAACGAGAGTTTGAATATCCCGCACAAAATAGTAGCATTGCGAACTTCTGCCGCTAGAGGGGTGCATTTCAGTTGCCAGCCTGTCTGCCAAGCGATATCTTCGTGAGTGCACGTGTTTGTTTTTTTTTCATTCACCGTCTGTGAATTCCACGAAATGTCTTCCACTGTGAAAATCGCTTCTTTGTTTCAGGGTCTTCACCTTGCACCCATGTTCAACCGGGAGTTATGACTATAGACAGGAAGTTTGGGTCATCTCGAACTGTTGCTTCCTGTTCAGAGCTGACTCCAACCCTTAAGGTCTCTGGACAAACTTCAGTTTGAAAGTCGTCTCGTGCTCAGCACCTACATCCGCTAGAATGCGCCTTTGGCATGTCCCCCCGATTAGACAGTCAAACTCTATTGCAAAGCGTCATGGATTGTCTGCCTCCAGTCCAGTCCTAATGGATAACTTCGCGCACTTTCGCTGTTAATCATGGCGGTCGCCCCGGATGTTCGTGTCGATCGTCCAATCAGACTCCCTGCCATCTTTGAAATCCTTACGGGGGCTGGACACCTTGGTCGAAAACAACGATGCAGGCCTTCAACTATTTCCCTCGATACGGCAACATGCTGATGCTAAAAAAAACAGTTTTCACCATTCGGTGCATGAAAGATGGAACGTTGACACATATACCAAAGTACGTTTTCATTGAGCAAAGCACTAGGAAGAAAAAAATAGCAAATTTAGGCAAAATCACAGTTTTTTCGCCGGTCCAGTGCTCGGTTTTAGATAACAATGGGAAAACAAATTTAGTTATGTGTCATAGATTGATCCTTTATCAGTGAATTCCGTCATTTTGCTCACGTGCTGTTTCCATAGATTCATTGAAATCAGGTCACCAGCAAACGATGTTTCGCGTTCCTTTGGGCGCGATTTGTTTTCCGATTTTCTTTCTGCCTCCTCCGCACCCCTACACTCCACACCCCTGCACGTGTCTGCCCCCCCTTCCGCCGCGCCTGCCTCGCTTGGGTGAAGCTGAGGGTGTCATCGGAGGCGAACCCGGGACCTCCAGGCAGGAGCCCAACGCTATACTGCCCACTGGAATACCGCGCCCCCGCCTATGTAGCCCCCTCTTATGTAGAATATATGTTTATGCATGTTGCTTTCATCTTTTCCAGGTTCCTACTTGACTGATAGGATTGTGAAAGTTCTGTCCGAGGAGATAGCTTTCGGAGGCGATAAGGCCATGCCTGCTGTCTCAACCGGCATCTTCAAATTGGATGATAGCGAAAGAGACTACACAATGTAAATGCAATCGCATAGCGTGTATTTTTATATTGGTTTTCCAACAGCCGCCGAGATAATGTTCAATCTTTTCCAGGCAAATACAAATTATGCAGTTTTTCAAGAATTTCAAAGCCTCCAGAGCACACGCGAATTTCATAGGTTTATTGAAACCAGAAAATATGGTGATAGTTTTGGAAATGGTAAACTACTTGTATCTTGCAGTACTAACCTAGTTGATGTCGTAAAATATCCAGTGCTTATGTAAGCTCTGCTTTGTCTTTTGGTAGGCTCAGCATATGGGTATGGTACACACTCAAAACCAATGGCTGTTTTATCTGAAGGATCTGAAGACTAATATAACTAATTATGCTCCTTTGGTGAATGAAGGAGGAAATGTTGCTTTCCTGTACTCAACTGCAAACGTACCTCCGTTGAGTGGTAAGGATGACGGGGCGCATCGAACCGCTGCGAATCGGGCTGCGAGTGGAAACTACGTCTCCGTGAGTTCTAGTAGTACATTTTATAAACAAATCTCCCGGCGGCGTGTCAGCCTGCAACAATGGGGCGCGGAATCCCAATATGATTAATGGCTTCGGTGAACGGACCCAAAAACAATTAATTTTAGTAATAAAGATTTTTCTTCCGCTGCCCTCCGTTAACTAGTAAAACGAAAATGAAATTGCCCAAAAGTCACCACCCACTCCATTTATAGTTACTACGTCATCGGATTTGTTTCGGACAATGCCGCTGCAAATTTGACCACTAAGTAACATTGGTAACATGTTACTGATAGGATGGAAGATAGACTTGTGACGTAATAACCATGGGCCTATACACTTCGATGTTTAGCCGCGTCATAACTCGGAAACTAGGCGACAGATCGAAGAGAGGAAAATACGGACATTATTATTTTTAAAACTCTCTTCGAAACTGCAGTAAAAAGCTGTGTGCGACCATTTTGAAGACTTTATTCTCCTCTTTCGCATATCATAAAATCTTATGGCAAAAATTCTCTAAGTGCATACTGAATTTCGGAAGATGTAACCTTAAAAAAATGAATGTCTAAAAAATATATAAAGTTAATCACTTAAATTGCTCAAAATCTTAATTATATTAAATATTTTTTATCACTGTGCATTTAATATGCTTTATCCACCCAACAAATCTGCTGGCGAGGATCGTTATCTTTCTAATGTTAGTCGGAGTTGTATAAAAGAGACACAGATTCCTTAGATTCAACCTTACCCTTGCAGGAGAAGAGACTTTGAAGTTGCCGAGAGGAGATGAATCTCACAAACAACCGAGGAAACATTTTGCACATTCCGGCACCTTGGCATCAGTCTTGAAAAATTACCCATTATTACGAATTCAACGAGCAAGATAGTAATTAGGACTCTCGTAGAAGTCTCGGTAAATTTAGGGAGTGAAAGGCGTGAACCAAAAACTCCAGTTCTAATTCGAGGGTTAAGGCCACGATATTTTTCAACTTTGGGTTCGACGTCGGCAGAACTTATAGTTTCATTAGAAAAAAACCCTTATCTAGCATCTTCTGGGATTTCTCTCAACCAGGGACACTCAAACTGTACGAATAAAAAATAACTTACGTCCCTGGAAACCCTGATTTACATTACCAACACCACCATGAGTGGAAGCGAAAATTCTGCTCGTGCAATTGTCAAAATTTTTCAATTCATCAAATATCTAATTATGGTATCATGAAGCCATAGTTCTATGCAATGCGAGAATAACGTCATATAGTACCTGTTTTTAATTTTATCGCTTCGGTGAGGGAGTATAAGGACACTTTTCGTGTGCAGTTGATCCATGATTACTACCAAACTCGATTAATTCCAACGTCGCTGCTCTGAAATGTACCCGGAATTTTCCAAAAATCTTAAATACTGAGGTCAAGTTTGTTGATGAAAGCATGCATTGACTTCGGAACATTTGCGTAGCTGTAATTTATGTCATGCGCAAGTTTTGTCCGTTATAGGGGAATTCCTTCCCAGGGAATTAATTCCATCGACTCCATTTTCAGTCTCCCTTGGTGGATTTTCGTGGATGTACTGTAGCAAGGGTACTATAGAGATGCGAATACGAACGGAAAAAACTTTCACGCGAATGAACTTCGCCTGACACTAATAATGAGCACCTCCTCAACAGGTCAAAGGAAAAAAGAAAACTGCGGATGGCAGTGTGCTCCTCCAGGAAATAGGCCGGCTGGTGTTCACGCTGGCGAAGAGTTTAAAGCAGCTGAAGGATGCAGAAATGGAGCTTTTCAGTCGGGTCTCTGAAGAGGAATGGGAAGCCATGAAACCGACTGCCAGGGACCATCGGAATGCTCTGCTTTCGTATTTGAAGGTGAGCGTGTGCTGTGACTGTTCAAATTGTTTGTGACTTTTGGAGTGTGGATGGGGTACAGGCACTATGGAACAGGAAAGTTTCCACCGCGGAAATGAATACCGCTCTCGCAATCACTTCATGTCATACCTACTAGTACTACCCCGTCAAGCATCATGACGGAACTTAATTTAAAGTCAATGCATTACTCATTTGTGCTATACATGTCTACATATATCAATTATGGCAGAATTCAATTATGAAAAAATGGACGCGCCTAGAAATTACTTTATACAATTTTATGGAACATAATGTAATAAGATAAACAATGAACATTGGTCGACAGAAAATCCTTCCTCCACCATGTTTTTGCTATCATTCTAATCGTCTTCCAAAAGTTAGCAGGCCTCTCTCTTCATTTGATAAATATCCATAATATATTCTCCCATCTGCTTGTTCGCCATTAGACAGCTGGAGGCAATGTAAACATCAAAATAATTAAACAACAATGTGGCAAACTCGACGTCAACAATCGGCAGTAGTTTTCCGTTGGATGGGGTGAGTGGGTAAATTTGCAGATACGTAAATGACGTTTGAGATATAATCGGATAGATGGTTTGAGTGATACCGGATTAATTCAGAAATAACTCGCTAATGTGTACAGTTCATTCGCGTTAACCTGGCCGATGACAAAGCGCGAGAGGGGAAA